>JAVSBS010011247.1:0-77128 GCA_033124195.1 Coracias cyanogaster
GCTCGGTGCCTCCTTGCAGCAATCCTGTTTCCCTGGTCATATGAGGATGATACTAAAGCCCTGTAAGGCAATTCCTATTTCGCCTTGCTTTCCGAGTTTGGCAGATTCCTAGCGTGGGCTTTTAAGTAGATATTAATTTAAAAGAAATTAAAATCGTTAAGGTCAGTAGCCCTTGAGTTGCAGTTGGATCCCCTTTCAGAAGATCTTCCTGCCTTTTTCAGTTCCTAGGTGCTCATCGCGACCGCTGCAGTCCTCTTGGCTTAAGCTACTGTTGTATCTGCTCGCTAACTTGCTCCAGTTGATGTAACTCCACAATTTGGAGCTAACAGAGCTGTGAAGTTTTCAGGACGTGTCATGTGTGGGGATTTTTTGTTTTCTTTTAAGTTGACTTTAGTTTGCCTTGTATATTTTAATGCATGGTATACCTGCAGCGTGAGAGCATGTGAGAATGTGTTCTATATCTTAGATAGTCTTTTGTACATCTTTTATGGGTGAACACTGATTGGTTGTCTTCAGGCTTTTTGCCACAACCTTTATTTCCATCTTGCTGAAGCTGTGTTTGTGCCTCTGCCACAGTTCACTTTTAACTACTGTAATCTGTTTTAATGGTGTCAAATAATGTGTGCTTTGGTTTTCTGAGTTACAGAAACCATTCCTTTTCTAATGGCCTCAGTCAGATGCACTCCTTTTCCCACCATTCTGTCTTCTGTTTAATGGCTAGTTTTGCATCCTTGTAGCTGCTAAAGAAAATTTTTCTTACTTGTCTAAAAGCTGTATCCTTTAAAGGGATGAGCTCAGGTCATATCATGGAGATAGGTTTAGCTAAAGTTAAGAGTTTCTTAAGATAAATATAATTAGAAGTAGTTAAATTGTGAAGCAATTGTGTAGCTTTTTGCATCAAATACAGTATACTTGCATGCTCTCTGCATTGTTGAGAGCAGCTCCAGGTAACGATATAAAACAGTAAAGTTTCATTGTGAGTTCTAACAATAAATCTTTGCCTTGACCACATGAGATTACTGCTGTATAGTTCTGAGGAAATAAAGTTTTTAAAATGCTTTTATATTAGATATTTTTAGTCATTAGGAAACTGTTTTACTCTGGTCTAGCCTCCATAACATCAGCAGGATTTTATATTGCACCACATTCACCTCTTACAGTTGAATCTAAACGCATTTCTAGAAAGATATTACTTGCTCTTTGAGACTTTAAGTAATAGATGCCGCCATGTCCCATAGTAAGTTATAGGTTATCCTCACTGTAGAAATGTTTTGTATTTCTGTTTTTACTTCTAAACACTGCATACAGATGTACATTTTGTTTTTTCCAGCCATATCAAAAAAAGAAACAAAACCAACCCCAGAACAGCTGTACTGTCTAGAAACTTTCATATATATGTGCTTGATTGAATCAGTTCTTAATCTTTTGGATAAGGCTAGGAGGATTGCATGGAAATCTTTCTCAGTGCTTGTTTGTCATACTACAGGGAGCTGGCTCTTCAGACTTCAGGAATCATTACCATAGAGGAATCATTCTTGCCTTTAAAGATACAAAACCAATCAACCAAACAAAAAGATGTACTGGAAAAAAAACCCGTTTTTAAATATACAGAAAAAGAAAATTACCAAGTATATAATGTCCTTGTTATTTAACAGGGATATTTTCACCTAAAACTGGAAGGGTTGGAGGGGGCAGGGTGACCCAAACATTTAAGCAGCTGTGGATAAAATCCTTTTTAAGACTTAAAGGAATAGTTGCCTTCAAAAATCTGATGGTGCTTTTCTACATCTATCTAGTAGTTCAAGCACATTCTTGCAATATGAGTGATTTGATTCGATTGCTGCCAAAAGAGATTCAAGCCTTCCTACGTTCCAGGTGTTTTCCCTCATTAACGATGTTATTTTTAGACTATTGCCCTTTAATCCCTAATATTTGTGTGAAATAATGAAACATTAAGTGAGCCGAAGAGAGAATGAGAAAGTTATTCAGGAATGGACCTGAATGAGGTCGTGGATCAGATTTTCCTTCTTCGCATTCAGATACCAGGCTTACTCAGTGTATAAGTAGTTCTAGTGTATTTGTGAAATCCATACTAATAAAGATGATGTATTTGTCTTTATTGGAATTCACTTTTTTGTTTAAGAACAACACTTTATATAAGGTTTCAAATAGGCTGAGTTGGTTGTAAGGTGCAATTTTTGGAAAAAGCAATTTAATTCTTCTGTTCAGTATCAAAAGGTTTGTACATTCTTGCAGGGAGCTTTAGTTCCTGACTAAAAGGAGTTCACATCTCAAAACTGCACTTTAATGTATGCCAGTCCTGGTCATAGTTTTCATAAGCACTTCATATTTTCATTATTCATGGTATAGTGACCTTCCTAATCTGTTTAAAAATGAACTTCTGAAACTGGTATAACTTGCAGTTTCTTAGCTCTCTACAATTCCTAATGGTCTGAGATACACTTGTACTTTTGAGGGAGGAGGGAGAACCTCTGTAAAAATTGTTACTGGTACGGGAACTTCAGAGGCATGTTCAGAGCCTTCACTGAAAAAACCAAGACGCTAATGCTACAAGTATTGAAACAGATTCTGTGTTTGCATGTGTAATGGTAATGTAGGTTTTATCTAATATTTCAGAATTTGTGTGAAAACAATTCAAGTTAAACACTTACTAATCCCACTACATCGATTCTTTTAGGTAAAGAACAATCTTCAGGGGATATGAACATGCACCCTGTCTCAGCAGCTCCACTCTCCGTATTTAGTAAAGAATCAAACTCCTCAAAACATAGTGATCACCATCACCATCACCACCATGAGCACAAGAAAAAGAAGAAGAAACACAAGCATAAGCATAAGCATAAACATAAACATGAGAGTAAGGAAAAGGAAAAGGATCCCTTTGCTTTCTCTAACAGTCCAGCCAGCGCGCGATCAATCCGTTCCCCATCACTTTCAGACTGATACTGAAGGCTTCTCTGGAGTTCAACTTGCAATACTCTCTGAGTACCTAGAAGGATGTATAGAACTATAGCTTCTATCTTTTTTTTTTTTTTTTAATGGGAATAAGAATTTATGAATTGCCTGAGCAATTCAGGTCTGCCACTGTCCTCGTTTGAAGCCTTCTGTTTGCATATGCAGTTGTTGAAATAATCTGATTCAAAAAATATGTTTTTTGATTCTGAGTCATTTTGTATGTCGCTGTTCTCCACACCTCCCACTCTTTTTTCCATTTCAAACAAAGAAAACAGCCCTTTATGTAAGGGCCCCATGTCCACTAGCAACCCCCTGCACATCATGCTGACCATGTGTACTGCCAGAATCAATTATGGTTTAATCCTTTGAAGAATGTTACAAGGCAGAGTATGTTTTAAGCAGAAGCCAATTGCCAGACCTTTGGTGAAGTGCTGTTTCCAGAGTGGTATTGTATAACCGAGTGTAGACCTCCTGAGAAGACAGGGATTTTTCTGTAGTGCAGTTGAGCTGTTTCTTGCTTTAACCATTGCAATGTCCTGTCAGAATTTATGAACAGTGTATAGAATATTTGCCTTTTTCTGATACGAAAACTCTTTAAAAATTCCAAGCTGCTTTTAAGCTGCAGGTATTTATTATGGACATGACCCTTTAAATATAATGACATTCTGCAATTATGTTTTTGGAATTTTAGCGAAGTCCTTAATGCATGATTTGTCCTGTAATCAGGCTTTTAAAAATCCAATAAAGTTTGCGAATTATTTTGACAGAAGCAGATTTTTTCTTCAGACTTGACACTGGAATATGCTTTTGAAAGATAACTTTGCTAGAATTAAAAAATATTTTTGTGAAGTTTAAAAATGAAAATATTGAAAAATATGTATTTCCTCCTGCTGAGGGGTGGTTTTTTTGGAAGCATGAATGCTCAGCTCATTAATCCACAGGAGAAATGCATTAGTAGATTAAGCTAGGTCTGGGACTTGAAATGATGGATACATTTCAATTTCTTTAGCTGTGTTTTACGCAGTTTACTATTTACACCCAGCAAATGTTTTATTTAAAAACTTTTTAGAAGTTTTGATAGTAAATCACCTCTGCCACTTTTTACATGTTTTCTTTATTTGTATGTAGAAGCAGGGGTTTTATTTCTTTGCACTGGTTGGCTTCTGTGTCCATAGTTCACATTTAGCTTTCTATAAGATGGTTGTATTTGGGTTAAATCTTTTTTTTTTTTTTTAATTTTTTTCCCAAATTCCTTTGAGAGACTGATTCTCCTTCTTAGGGCAAAGACAAAGGTCAACAAGGACCCAAGAAGACTTTTTTTTAAGCCATATTCTGTTTCATGTTTAATAAATACTTTTATATTACATACCTGCTACTGAATCCTGTAGTTTTTGTGATAACAAATTACCTGTAGCATGAAAAGATGATAGACTCAGGTGTTTTGTAATACATATATACTTATTTTGTTATTCCAACACCATATTCCTTTAATACTGTGTGGATAGTTGTGCTAATCATTGTACTTGGGACACGTTAAGGTGTGTTTGGGCTGGATTTGGATGTGATGGGCCTGGGCAGCATCACAGCCTCTTCCCATCTGCTGCCATACCAGCAGCTCTTCACATTAGGTGAAGCCCACCTTGGCGTGTAGCAGTGACTGCGAGCTCTTACAGCGCAGCTGGAACAGGAAAACAGCGAAGCGTGGGTAGAATGAGGTACCGAGCGTGTTTTGGGTAGGCTGACCATGTGTGCAGCTCCTGCCTACCACCCCTCGTGAGCCAGCGAGCTGTTACGTTAGCATCGCGACCTGTGGATCACAGAGAGAGGTTGGGAGGCTATAGTAATAGCTCGATGGAAATATTTTTAGGTGTTTTTCCCTTGGCTAAGGAGTGAGGTAACAGTGCCAAAGGTGTTTGTGGGAGACCTGGGCTAATAAGCAATGAAAGCTGGCATTGTTTGGGAGGGTGAAGGCAGATGCATTTCTGTTTTAAAAATGAGGTCATGGGTAACTTAGGCTGGTGTAGTTTCTACTTTTGAAGACATGGATTTACACTGCTACGCTGAGGGGAAATGCACTGTTCAGTGACACGGGCACAGAACAGGCAGAGCTGTAACACGGTATTTCTACCATCATATGTCTGGCTGTATGACTGTAACTGCACTACTGAATATATGCTAAAGAAATATGGCAAAGACACTGTTAAGAAAAAATTGGAGGTGGAGGGAAAAAATCTAAAAAGACTTTTCCACTGCAACTTCTGAAGTTATGTGATGGTCCTAGTTCAGAATATCCGTTGGTGTGTTTGATGGATTACAAAGTCAGTCTGAGGTGTGCAGGTGGGGCAGTGTGGACAGGCAGTGCTCACAAACTGGTAGAGGTGCTCGGAAGTCAGAACAATCAGGTAGCTTGCACAGGTGCTCCAAAAGCAACAAGCTTACGTTCAATAGGAGTGAATGTGAAATACTGAACTTGAGGGAAAATGATGTGCACGAAAGCAAGCTGTTCCCTCGTCTTGCAAGGTGCAGGAAGGAGAAGCAGCATCTGGTTGCACAGAGGTGAGCAACTTTATACTAGTGCAAAAGTAAAACCCACTGAAGCATTAACAGGAATTGTTTTATATAAGATGTGAAAGTAATTATTCTATCAAGTACCAGTGATTTTGGGCACCACATTTTAAGAAATGGGTGGGCAAATTCCCCCAGATGGCACCAATAAGTAACATTGCATATAAGAAAAAAAATAAACGGAATATTCTGGTCTAGAATAAAAGATGTCTGAGGAATTTTTTAAATTTTTGTCCAGATAAATCTACAACATTAGCAGCCTTTGAGGTAAATGATTCAGGATTTCATTTGAAAGACTTTGTATTTTACTGAGCAATACTTCACGTAGTTTGGCACTTAGAATGTGGTAAACAAAGTGATAGCAAAAAAGGAAAATATTTGGCTAGACTTTTCATTTCTGAGTATGCTTTGTGCTGATCTAACAGCTTGCCACCATTGTGGCCAGGAGCTCCTGACCCCCCAGTCCCACACTGGGTTTTCTGCGTGCTACCTGGGCTCCTCTGTGGTCCAATACAACTTTCTAACCTGTGAATAAAGTTGGGGTAATTACAGAATAGCAGAATCACAGAATGGTAGGAGTTGGAAGGGTCCTCTGGGGATCACCTGGAGATCTTATCCAACCCACCTGCTAAAGCAGGATCACCTAGAGCAGGTTGCACAGGAACGTGTCCAGGTGGGTTTTGAAAGGCTCCAGAGAAGGAGACTCCACAACCTCTCTGGGCAGCCTGTTGCAGGGCTCCATCACCCTCACAGTGAAGAAGTTTTTCCTGATGTTGAGGTGGAACTTCCTGTGTTCCAGTTTGTGCCTGTTGCCCCTCGTCCTGTTACTGGGCACAGCTGGAAAGAGACTAGGTCCATCCTCTTGACATCCACCCTTCAGATATTTATAAGCATTGATAAGATCCCCTCTCAGCCTTCTCTTCTCCAGGCCAAACAGCCCCAGATCTCTCAGCATTTCCTCATAAGAGAGATGTTCCACTCCCCTAATCTAACCCTGAGGGCTCATTTGTAGCCTTCAGTTGGACTCTCCAGTACTTCCTTGTCTCTCTTGAACTGAGGAGTCCAGAACTGGACACAGTACTCCAGATGGACCTCACTAGGACAGAGTAGGAGGGAGGGGAACCTCCCTTGACCTGCTGGTCACACTCTTCTTAGTGCACCCCCGGATACCGTTGGTCTTCTTGGCCACAAGGGCACACTGCTGGCTCACGGTAAACTTGTCCACCAGGACTCCCAGGTCTTTCTCCAAGCAGCAGGTCAACCCGTAACTTGTACTGGTGCAGGGGGTTATTTCTTCCCAGGTGCAGGCCCCTGACTTGCCCTTGTTGAACTTCACGAGGTTCCCCTCCACCCAACTCTCCAGCCTGTCCAGGTTATTATGTGTTAGCGAGCTGAAACTTTTGGGCAGAAGCTGAGAAGGCAGCAAGGCCGAGGCACAGCTTGTGGAGCTGAGGGTGGAGTGGGGAGAGGGAGGGAGGGAGGCGTGAGCAGCAGCAAAACCCTCTTTGGCAGCAGCCGGTTTGTTTGGCTCTGTGGCTCCCTGCGACTTCACGCCGAGAAAACAATGTGATAGGGTGAATTCAAGTTTTAACATCTGCGCCTCTTTGGGAGTCCTAATTTTGTTGTGAATTGGTTGAGTGCATGTTTTGAATCAGATTCCTTTTGGAAATTTTGGAAGGCTGGAGTGAGATGAGCTTACGTGACTGGCAGATATTTTTTTCTTTGCTGCGTTAAAAATAAAAAAGGAGTGGTCGTAACAATACAGGGCAAAAGGAACGCTCTTCAAAAATTACACCAAAGGTAATTTCAGGTCAAAGAGGGGTTTTTTACTTTTTTTTTTCTTTTAAAAATTTTTTATTTTTCTATTTTATTCTATTCTGTTCTATTTTACTTTTATCCACAGAACTGAATTTCAGAATAGTGTTAATCTGTTCTGAAAATGCACTTTTCATTTTTGAAATGTTTCTGATATTTTATAAGGAAATCATACTGTGAAATGTAAGTAACTGAAAAGTCTTCTAAAATTAAAATATGCCTTAAAAAAAGGAAAACCTTGGAAAGCACATTAGGAATGAAAGCACATTTCAAGACCTCATTGCCTCTTCCCCTTTTCAAAAGCTTATTTCAGGAAAAAAAGCCTCTTCTGGAAGTTATCTGTCCCTTACCTTTCCAGGAAAAGGAGGAATGACTCAAACTCACGGTTTCAAAGCTGTTTAAACTTGTGTGAGAACCCTCTGTTCTTCGTGGGTGCTGGAACCGCTTGTGCCCGGTCTCGCTGTGTCTGCCTGGGTGTGGGTTTCCACGTAGGACTCAAGGGGACACTGTGAGAGCCACGGAAAAGTGGCCACCGTTTTCCTTCGGTGCCCAGCTACAGCATTTGTTGAAGCAGTCCCAGACCTGTTTTCCCTTACACTGCTGGCTCTGCTGTACTTCTAGACACTTAGTTTGCTAAATCTTCCAAGTTTTTAAATGCCTTAAAATTTGGCACCATAGGAAAGATTTTGGTCTTTTTGTAGCTCTTCTCCCACCCAGAAGTTGAATTGAAGCATATGGGGAAAGAAGTATTTTTAGCTGTTTTGGAAATATCTGGGTACAGCTTTTCAAGTTGAGAATGGTGGTCATGAAAGCTACTGGCAGTGTGTTACTGTTTTGCTAGTTTTAGTCACTTAATGCCTAACTTTTCTGTACAGTGAAAAACTGAAGGTAGAGAGGAAGGAAGAGGAGGGACTGAGATGGTCTGTGACCACAATGAAGAGACAGTTGCAGAGATGGTCTCACATCAAGTTAAGGCAGTCTCTACTGCTTTTAGGTATTATGGACTCACCTAAGGAGCTGCTGCCATCTACGCTTGTTTTCCTCTACTGTTTCCTTACCTTCAAGTCTTCTTCTAGTTTATTGATGTAAAAGTCATCTGAGAGATGTCCAAACTTCAAGAAAGGCAGATCACTCAAAGACATCCACCAAAACAGAGAGTTTAAGCTGCTTTAGAGCAGGATGATAACTGCGCTTAGGGGGTTGAGCCTCTTGTGGTTTCCCATGCTCTGTGGCCAGCAGGCTACTATATCTTATTTCTTCTCTCTGAAGACCTGATGTCCTTTATGGACATCTTCTAGTTCTAGAGTCTGTGCAGACATCTTTCTTGTGTTTGGAGCAGAGCATATTAAAAAGTTTCTCTATCTCAAATGCTTTTATCAAAGGATGCAGTCATTCTTAAATGTCGGAATTCACATTTGTTACTGAGTACTTGACTGATTTCAAAATACCTAACACTTTAACTTGCTTTAATTATAAGACTCAGATTTTTTTAAATAGACATTTGTCTTTACGGCACTGAAAATGTTCCAGGTGCTTAATAAAACGCTCAGCACTTACAAGCTGGGAAAAGACAAGAGGAAGAGAGAGAACAAAGCTTTTTTGTACATCTCTTCATAGAAGAGAGAAATGCAATTACGTTGTAAGAGAACTGATAAAAAACTTCAAGGATTTGGTTGTTGACTACTGCTGTGATGGAGGAGATATGAAAACCTCTAAATAAAATAGCGTGGAGAGGGCGGTTGAAAACAGTACTCTTTTTTCAATAAAAGTTCAGCAATTTAATTGGAGACAAATGCATTTATAAAATGAAAAAAAGACACTGGTAATGTGTATAACTTAAAAAAGCTGCTTAATTTTTGACCATTGTCCTTGAGTGCTGTATTCCATAGTGTTGAGAACCATCCATTTCTTCTCGAGAGTCAAGCAATGTCCTGTGACTGAATACCTGTCATCTAACTGAAACTAACAATTTGGATTTTCTCTTTTAATTTTCCTTTAATGATTTATGCTTCTAAATACGTGGTTTACAGTTGTTTTACAAAAATCAAGTATACTTTGAACCTGAAATACCTGTTCTGTAATTACATATGTCATGTGTACTTGGGCTGCACAGAAGTACAATCGGGAGTTGCCCTTTGTACATGGAGAAGCTGCATTTTCATCACTATGGTCATGGTTCTGACTTGAGTAGATGCCTTGTACCTGCCCCTGGAGTCCAAGCAAATTCTAGGCAATTATTGTCATGATTTGGAGCAGATATTACGAGGCCATTGAGAGCCCCTTCCAGCTTCCCCAGTCTGAATGCTAGTTCTTCTCATTCATCTACCTTTCTTGTACTTAAATATGAGAGAGGATTCACGCAAGGGTGATGGGAAGTTTCAGTCTGGGCAGACTTTCAGGCTGGGATGACCCTGCTCCACATGCTGGACTCCTTAAGCAACTCCTGACATCTACCTGTCTGCTACAGAAAATCAAGGAAGCTGTAAATCTTAGAGCATTTTTTTCAGAAACTATTACTTAAAGATAAATTTGTATAATGCATCCATAATACTATTCCTGTCAAAAAAGCTCCTGGTGGTGAGTTGTTGTATGTCTAACATGTAATATTCTTGAGGCTTTGACATTCATTGGAGAACATGACTATCCTTGCATTTTGCATCCTGGTATCACTCAGGCTTTTTTCAGGTTTGTCTCTTTTTTGCTGTTATCTGCAGACTTCCTCTCTGTGAAGGCACCATGTCTCTCTCCCTCAAGTTCTCTGTTTGCATGCAAATGACTTCCCTGCCCTTTCAGGGGAGCAGGATAAAATAGACAAAAAACACTGGAGATTACCTGAGCTGCAGTCATAACTGCTAGGGCTTTTTCTCCAATCCTGCTTCTGCATCATGATTGAATGTTTGTTGGCCATGACAGCTGTTTAAGTGAGCTGTTCTGGACATTTCATGGGCCTGCTCATGCTGTACCAGCACCTTGCCAGGCTGCTGAAGGGCAAGAGACTTGAAGGTGAACTGCTGTGTAGCTCTCACAAGCTGAATACACTGCATGGACAAGGGCCACCTTGCACCCCAGCAGCTCTCAGGCTCTTTCTCTTCTCCCTGGTCCCCTCCCCTTCCTCTTGTGTCTCCCCTCTTCCTTCTTTCAATTTTCTTTTCCTCTACTATTTTTTTTTTCTTTTCTACAGCTTCAGACATGAGCTGCTCAGCATGTTGAGATTTCAAACCCATTTGGGATGAAGAGCAGAACCAAGAGATGGAAGTATTTTTATGCAGAAGCCATCACTACTTGCCACCAAATAGTTTTTCATGTTCTTGAGACAATTACAGAGATGGCAAAAACTGTATGTGACTGTGTGAGGGCAGTCAGCTAATTAGCCACTGTCTATTCCCATAGCTTGCTGTTTCACTTTTTCGGAGGTTTTGACTTTCTCCAGCGTGTTTTCCACTGCTCGGATGGATTGCATTCTGCCCTTGGCTGCCTGGCACAGCCCCAGCACGATGCAGCTGATGGGGGTGATGGGCACTGCCGGTGCCTGGCGCAGCTCCGCTGGTGGGGCTGAGGGTCACCCTGGCACTCTAGTGGCAATGACCCACTGGTTGGGTTGGTTAAAGCGTAAGCAGCAATTCGCATCCACACACACATCGAGCACCGTGTTTACAAGCCGGCCTGTAAACAGGCAGCTAAGCAGCATTTTCAGCCTGGAGGAAAATAGATAGTTTTGTTTAAGACTGGATATTTTTAATTTTTCTTTTTAAAAGGCTAGCCTTCTATTAAACATGTTAAGCATGTGAAGTTGTGCTAATCATGCACCATGTCCTTTCCATTCAGAGACCATAGATTTTTTTATAGATAAAATTTGTTCTGAATGATTGCAGGTTTCCTATATAAATTCACTTTATATGGCACTGATCATGCCCTTCTTAGTTAATAATGTTCATACTAAGGTTTGATTCTGAAATATAGCAAAACCTCAGTCAGGCATATGAAAATGAGAGGCCCCATTGTAACCTAATGACCTCTGTGAATGAACAAACATTTCAGCACCATAAAATGAGATGCACTTAATAGCTTTTCACAATGAATGCTTGTATACGATACACATCAGTGTACTGTGAAGTGGCTTGTTATGATAAGACCATAATACAGAACTTTTCTGTTGAAATGGTTCTCTCTCCCTACTTCTTGGGAAATATTTGTTCAAATAAATATGTGGGTTAGTGAGGCAACAGATAGTTATTTGTCTCTCAAGTGTGAGTAATGTAATATGAACAAGCATTAATGGCCTAACTCCTTAATTCAACAGGAGATCCTTATTTTTCTTACATGCTAGCTTATTTCTTAATATTTTGGAATCCGTGGCTCAGTGTGTGTTGTGTGTTCCCAGGGGAGCTTAGTGCAAGCTAAAAGCTTTGGATAACTCTCAGTTTTGCTCAACTTTATCATCTCTTGGACTTGTTCAGCTCAATGGCTGGCAACTATGTGTATCTGCTCCCTGAATCATCCACTAACATGTGCCTGAAATAATGAAAAGACTTGCAGTTTTCAGTGGACATGAGAGGCAGAATTGGCCAAACCACCCACGTGCTTTAGAAGTCTTTGCCTGATTTCCAGAAGAGACTCCAGCACAGAGAAATCAAAGCCCTATGAATTTCTGTGAGATTTAGCACTTTGATATACTGCAGAAGTAGTTCACACAATTGCTGCCCCCAGGGCAGAGGCAGCAGAAGGGAATAAGCACTTCGGGCTCAGCCATTCTAGAGTGAAGTCCAGTGTTTTAGACCAACACCTGATGAAGGCAAGTCAAATATGAAATAGAAAGTTACACTAGCCCAGGGAGTGAAGGAACTAAGCGAACGGATCAAGAACAGGAACCAGTAACAAAGACTGAAGTCAAAGGAAGATCTGAGAGAGAACAGCAACAAGGAGGAGAAGCAGGGCATCAAGGGACAACAGGCAAAACCAACAAGACAAAATCCCTTTGAAACACAGTCCCCTGCGGAAGCTGGGTTGTAACCAGAGATTCAGGGGTCTCAGTGCTTCCAGGCAAGAGGTTTCACAGGCATTCGCTAAAATGCACGCGTTATTCCTCTGCAGATGTCAGTTACCAAAAGTATGGCCATCTACAACACCTACTAGTTGTCAGTCTCTTACCTTGTGGAAGCCTGATGTGTTCAGCATGATGTTGAACCATGAAAAAGTCAGCATGCATCATGTCGTTGACATGCTAGAAATTGCTCTTCAAATTCAATTAAAAAAAAAAAGAACCACAAAGTATTTTCTTTGGAGAACATTATTAAGGTTGCAATTCAAGTGGACATAAGACCATCTAGGCAACTTTACTCAGCCCCTTGGCATCAAGTATGATGAGACGATCTCAAAGCAGTGTCTTCAGTGGGGAATGAGGCTGCAAGAGGCATCTGGACATGCTCAGATCAGCTCGGTCTTGTTCTGGAGTGCTGAATCCTGTCTCTGTGTCTCCGTAGACAGAATTTTATGGGATGCTGACAGGTCATTTCAGCTATAATTTGTAGAAAAGGTAATTTTAAACTTCTCTGTTCAGCACTCGGCTTGAGAGGCACAGCTCTGATGAGGAGAACTGCTGAGTCTTGATGGCTTCAGCTGGAGGTAACAGGGATCTGTGCTGCACACATCCAGTACAGCGAGTCTCTGATAGTCCCTTTTACAGACTGTAGTAGTTGTGCTATAGAATGCTACAAAATCTAGAAAGTGGGATTCTTAAAGTCTTAGGCAGGCTTTTAAAATCAGTGGAAATAGTTTGTTAATGTCTCATCTGAAAATGGTGAGACGTTTACCTCATAGCAGCGTTGTCAATATTTTGGAAACTGCTTGGACACTACTACAAGGACATGTCTTGATCGTCTTGCCCAGAGAACAGTTCTGAATGGTGCTCCATAAATAAGGCATTCAGGAATTCGTATGCAGTCACCATGCTGGGCTGCTCTGTGTTGCCCTTGATATCACTAGCAGCACCTGGAAGATTCAGCTGGACCTGCAGCCTCAATGTGCAGCTGTGCAGCGTACAAACAGCAAGGGTGTGATGCTGTACTCCTTTCTTCTCAGCAGCATTTAGCATTGCAAAATGGACCTGACTAAGAGCAAGCTGGCTCAAAATTTCTGGTCTGGAACAGCTCCCTGACTCAGTTTGCAGAGTAGTATTGATGAGAGAAAGCACATGGAGCAAGGGTCTTATAAGACCATCTGCTGGTTGCTGTGGATGACGTAGTTTGAAACAAAGGTCTACAACACCAGGACTTGTGCAGAAAGTACCTGAATAAGCAGGACACGATGGAGCCCACACAGCAGAGCCATGAATCAGTGTCTTGCCAGAGGGCATACTCCAGTGGGAGTGGGAATCTATCCTACTTTGAGTGACTTGGACTGCATTTTGGGTGATATATTTTACATTTAGGTGATGGTTCTGATACCTGTAAGAGTATACTAAACCTAGTTGTTGCAGAGATATGAATATATTTAAAAGTGCAGGAGAAATGTTGGCCTATGTGGCTGTTTTCTGCAACACAGAATTGGCCACCGTCTTGATCAGGTCCTCTGTAGCAGAGAAACATACAACCAACTGGGACCTCCTTCTGCAGAAGGCAGGAGGCTGTCCCTCAGCCATAGTGCAAACTCTCTTAAGTCTTGTGCTGCATGTTGAACACCATATGTCTTCTCAGTATTTGATGACTATTTGTATTTGACAAGCAACCTTGGAGCTGGGATGAAACATAATTCATGTCAGTGGCTATTTGCCATCCCTTGTTATATCTGCCTGCTTTAAGGTCATTGCAAAACACTAGATGAACTTCTGGTGAAAATAATTGGTTTTCTCTTTGGACAATGTTCCAAATTTAGCACATCCTCTCTGAAGCTTAGCAAAGCACTTTCCTGGAGCTGCATCAAACCCCAGTGTTCAGTGTTTAAAGCTCAATGTTAATGCCTGTTGGAGATGTGTTGTAACAGTTAGAAGTCCCTGTCACGCTTTGAGAGATGGTCTTGTTCTCTGGAAAGCTCTCTAGCATCTTGGAGATGTCAGATTTTTGAATCAAACACTGACTTTAATGCAGGATTGTTCCCCATGGGCCCTGATGTTTTATCCAAAAATCCAAATCTTTGTGTGCAGTTATTGCTGTTGATTTCCAGTCTAGGGGATTGTCTCAAATTTCCAACAAGTTTGGTGTCACCAAAACAGGTCACATCTCTTTGCAGCTCATCAGAGAGAAGGGCTGGGCATTAGGAGATCATCCGAGTTTGAAGACATTGAAGGAGCCCTGGATTAGTAGCTCTGGAGCTGAAGATTTATAAATTGATTTTATGTATTCTATTCCTTTTCCCAGAGGGACTGAATCCCACTCTTGACAAAATAGGACATCCTTTTTCTACTTCTCTCCATTCCACACAGTTCCCAGTCCCCAGGGAAGGGAGAAGTTCCTTCAATGAAATATAAACAAAAAAATCAAGATTCAGTGGCTATACGGAGAAGAGCAATTAGCATTTTCACTCTAAATGTTTAAAACTCTTCACATGTTTACCCCTCTTTCCAAGTGAGGAAATCAATTTGGCTTAAAACTCCCCAGAAAGGCCTGGGTAATTCTGTCACCGAAACATAGGATTTCTTTGTATAATGGTTAGAGCATGAGATGGGAGCCAGAAAGGGCCGGCTCCTGGATTGTTTCCTCAGACATTCATAATGGATATGGATTCGTTCAGGGAACCTCTCGGTTTTGTCATAAAGTATGAACTTAGTAATCACATTGCTGCACCTCCAGCTCAAAAGTGTTTTGCTGCAAGTGAATTTTTGATATCAAGTTCATATCCAACTTGCTCTGTGGCACCACAGGGAGGGTAAAAATTACTATCAGGTAGAGGAAGGAATCCCTTTTCTGAATGAACAGCCCAGCTGTGCATTACTGCGGTGCCTGTTGCTAATGTTATTTCTGATGAGGCGTGTTTATGTACTTTCACCATGACTGTCCGGAAATCCCATGGCAAGGGGCGTCAGAACATTTGCCAAATCACTACTTCACTCATCAAGCTGATTGTTTCATGTTATTCGGTCTGGTTCACATTAAGGGTTTGCTCCATTGCTGCTTTTGTTCTTTTGGGGTATATTGATTACTTGTGGTGGGTTTTATAACAAACAGCCCTTTTTAAGGGATTACTCCCCCCCCTTCTCTCACTGAGCCTGTGGCGTGTTAGTAAATACAGTACTAATCTCTTCTACTTCAGAGGCAGTGTCTCTAAGGCAATTCATCAAAAGCAAACTCTTTCCACTTCTTAATTATTATTATGTCTTTTGCAAAAGAAACAACCTATGAAATAGGAGGAATGTAATAAAATTGAAATGAGCTTAATCTTTTCTCCTGACAGGTATCTTATTTTTCCATACATCAATACTGGTGTAAGAAACAGAAGTCCTGCAAGCACAGGGAGGCGGGTGCTGCTTGAAAGCCAACTGGCCATGGTGAAGGGAAAGTTTGGCAGCCTGGAGGTCCAGCTGGCTGGGGCTGCACACCACCAAGCCCCCGAGTGCCAGCACATCCAGAGGGGCTGAAGCCTCTCCACAGGGCTCCTCTGGAGCCCAAGAGGAGATTTCACTGATAAAGATAGGTTTTAAAGGCTGTCTCAGATCTGCTGTCTCCAATGGACAGAGGGGGCCTTTCACAGCCTGGGCTTGGAAGCCTGGCGTACTCCCCAACCTCTGATTTAACAATTTCATCTTGCTTCCAACCTAGATGAATGGCAAAAGCATAAGGGATCAGAGAGAGAGAGGACTGTTGCTTTGCAAGAGAGACACAACACCTTCTTGGAACCCTTTGCAAGTTATATTATTGCTGCACTTATTTATTTGCACAGTTCCACATCGATCCTGCTGGGTTTACCCGCTGGTAAAAAATAAGCTGAATTAATAGAGGAGTCAAACTCTGCTGGAGAGTACATGCTCCAATGATTAGTTTTAAAAATGGATTCCTTGTTTTATTTCTGCTATGCATGTGTTGAGTTGTGCTTCAAGAATTCCTGAGTGTCTTGCACGTAACTTGAGAAGGAAACAAGATGTGATTGTGCTCTGTAAACCCTTTAAAATGTAGAGAGGCACCTTGAAAAGTTGTCTTTTAAAGTATATTTTGTGCTTGATTTTACTTTTTAAATTCACATTGGTCCCCTGGAAGGTATGTGAGCACTGATAATTCGAACAACAAAGTTTTACTTTGGTAGTAATTACGTGTTTTCTGAAGGTGCTATGAGCACTTTGTAACAGGTGAAATAATGATTTTTGCACCCAGGTGTTTATATGTTGAACATTATATGGAAATGACTGCCAGTGGGGGAAGATGAGAAATTGAAGAAGGACTGGTGCTGTCACCTGTTAATTTGTGTCAGGCTTCCCTACGCTTGTTTTATTAAGTGCTTCTCTCTCTCTGAAGTAATGAATTTACGGGTGGGATAATAATAAGCAGCACAGCAGGCCAAGCCTGGAGGTGTTTTCACCTTCTGAGCCAAAAGATGTGATAAGAACATCAACACTGGTACTAAGAATCACAGACCTGGAGGAATGGAGTTACTGAAACTTAGAGTTGAACTAGTAAAATCTAACCAGAAATTGGGCTGTGATTGAGACCTTTTTGGAGTTTTCTGACTCAGGTCAATAGCTCATAATTAATGAAGACTGACACATGCTTATTTCAATATTGTGATCCATAACAGCAAATTCCAAATGGAAGGAGAAACTCAGCTGAACGCTACTTGGCAAGTTGCTGTGGCGTCCAAGTTGTATGTGCTCTTTTGGCCCTGTGTATATGTTGCAGAGGAGGTTACAACAACTTAAACTGGAAATGCTCAAAGCCCTAATGAAAGGTTTGATGTTTGAAATGTTGAGGGAGATTATGTTCTGGGCACATGCCAAAAAAATGAGAGGGAGGAGCTGATACCACCTTAGCTGGATTTGAACTTTTGTTGTCTGAAAAGTAATGAGCTGGTAGTAGGAAATTATATTGCTTAGACCTTTTACAGGGACTCTTTACTGTGATGTTCCATTCCCTGATCTGCATGTCATGAAAGTGGCTGAAAGCTGTCAAGAAACACAGTGAGAAGATACAAGAGATGTCATGTAAAGAAAATATAGGTGTCCAGCTCTCACCTGCCCCAGGCCTCTTCCTTGTCATCCTCTTACAAGCCCATTGCCTCTCCCTGTCCTAGCCTCACAGAGCCCTGTCCTGTGTATATAGATTGAAAAAAAAACAAAACCAAACAGAACCACAAAACAACTGGACAAATGGCTTTCAAATCCTTTGTTTAGTAAAAGGTGGCTAAACAAGTCAATGTGATCACCAGCTTAAGTTCACTGTATAGGTCCTTGTCTCTGCTGGGAAGTTCGGGAGTCCAGTTGAAAACAAATTGACAAAAGTAGCATTGATGGTAAGAGATCCTGTAAGAACTAAAGCAAAACCTCAGGACATGCAAATAAACATGCTTCTTGGTATTCCTATACACTTACTTGCTGCTGCTTGTGAGCAGCATGGCGCAGCTCAGAAATCTGACCTCATTCCTCAGATCCTGCTTACTCTTCACCCTCCTAGGCAGGGATACGATGCTGTTGACTTGCCTCCTTCATTTAGTCCACCATTCTGTAATATTTCATCTCATTATACAGCTAATTAAATATGCAAGCACTTATTATAAATTATGACCTATCAGTGGGAAAATTTTGTCACAGATAAGTCTCCAAATTTGCAGCTGTAAATCTTGAATGGCTCATTGATGTGTGGTTAAAACACAGCCATAAATCTCTTTGTGAGACGTGCAGTGAGGAAGGAAACACACGGGGGTTTTTCATGACAGCAGTTACAAGGAAAAGGCTCAGAGCTCCTCATTGCTGCCAGTCCAGCCCCATCAGTGTCCGAAGTAATCAACAGATTTCTGGTCTTGTACCATGGCTGGAAAGTGATAAAAAGAAACAATCAAGACTTTTACCTTGATTCCTGTCACTGAGAAATGCAAACATGCCTAAAAGCCTTCAGATGTTTTCACTTGAGTTCAAAGTCAAACATTGGGAAGTTTACAGTTCCCACCCCCTAGTTTTTGATCTGGAGTATGATGTAATCAGAGTGCTTGTACCTTTACTTAGAAGTAGCTGTATAGCTAACATATAACAACTGTGGAATATTCTTAGATGCTGCTGAAAATCCACCCAGGAGCAAAAAATGCCATTGTTTTCAGGAAATGTACACTAAAACGTTTTCTCATCGTTCTGTATTGTAAAATGCAGACACAGAGGAGAAGGTGTGTGGAGACAGACTGCAGGAAGGATGCATGGAGCTGCTGCTGTCTCTTTCCTAATTAAGCTATGACTCTACAATTAGTTAATCACAGTACTCCTCCCATTCCATTTCTGGGGATTCCTGTGCATCAGTCCAGAGGCTCATCTTGCTTGGGGTGCGTCAGCTTGCTAAATAGCCAGAAACCAAATCCAACAAAAATCAAGGGGGAAAAGAGTGTTTTGTGCCTTCTGGGACCTAAATCCCCTGGGGCCCAAGTGAGGGCCAGAGGCAGTACAGGGAGGGGGCAGTGGTGCCGGCTGGGGGCTGCTGGCGCCCAAACCTGCTGGGCTGCAGGTGAGACCCTGCTCTTGGAAACCAGCAGGGATTGAACCCTGTGGGAGTTTAAGCACTCGGTTGTGTTGAGCACTCAAGGGTAAAATGGCACAAAGACACCTCCATCATGTAAAGGACAACAGCATAAAGCTGTGAGCTGGAGGCAGCCAGGGTGCAGGGGATTTTGTGAGCAGGTTTGGAAGAGAAAGCCAGCATGTTTGGGAGCTACAAGTGGGAGGCTGTGCCCTGTGTGTAGTGCAGGAACACAGCTATATGAAAGGAGGCATTAATCAGGAGTGTGGCGGCAGCACTGGTTCAGGAAAGCTGTTTGGTGCTCACTTATGTCCCTTCTATTCCATCAAAGCTCGAGCACTTCACTGAATAAAGGCATATGGGACCAATAAAGCAGATTTAAGGAGATGGAGTCCAGGTGGCAAAAGGGTATAATGGGAAGTGACTTACGGGAAAACGTTGCATTCAAAACTCTTCTGTTGGTTTAGCTGACCCTGTAAATTCAGGCCCTGCTTTTAGTCAATGGGACTACTCATGAGAGCTAAATTGCTTATGTTGCAGGATTGAGCCTACTGAAAGGAAGACTTTTCAAGGAAGTCCAAATAAATGTTGCAACTCATGCTTATAGTGCTCTTGTTTTTTAGCACTACTCAGTTGTGAACACAACCAACCAGTTTGTGATAATCTGTATATTTGGTTAGCATGTGTTTACAGAGGTTTGCCCCTGGTTTTGGTATCCTTGCCTTAATCCCTCTCCACAAAAGAAGCTCAAACAAAACCCCCCCACTAAACTGAAAACTTGAAAGCAAACCCTGCACAGTGTACCTTTCATATGCACAAAGGTACCTTGCAGTGAAATGAGAAACAGCAGAAGAGCTTTGCAATAACCATGACAGAGTGGGCAAGGAAAAAACAAAAAGCCTTCAGTAAAATACCGCTTTGTTAGATCTTAGTAACAGAAAAAGTCCCCCTAGAAATAAATCCTCAACATGATTCTTATATGAAAGAGAATCCTTCTACGTTGAAACCAAATGTTCAAAAGCTCTGTGCTTTGTTTTATTAATGCCCATAATTTATTCTTCTTAGAAAACATCCCTTGCAGGCTGCCAGAGCACTCAGTGTGGTGTACATCATCATAAAAACAACTTAGAAGGCAAAAACGTTAGAAGAAAAACAAAACTCTTAAAGCTTTAATGAATAAAACCATGCAGGGGGGTCTGGAAAAAGGACACAGATGTGAGGAATCAAAAACAGAAGATAAATTGTAAGCAGGAATATAAACCAAGCTTTGCGAACAAACTGGAGTCATTTTGGAAGTCTCAAATAGCTATATGTGAAATTCAAGTCAGAGATCATTTGTTTAGCCCCAAAACCTTCACTGCAGAGCAGCTCATCTCTGCAATGTCCAAAACCAAATGGGCCAGTTTGTTCTCAGCTTTTTCCCCAGAACTGAGTACATTTTGGTGCAGGAGCAGCTATCACCATGATCAATGCCTGCTCAGTCTAGCACTCAGAAGGCCCTAATCCACAGTGCAGTTGGGCTTGCATCTTCCTTGTGCAATGGATTTTCTATGGGCTTCACTTGAAATGCAAGGATTAGTTGTTCATTCATTTGAAGTAGCTTTTATGCCCGAATTCTAGGCAGTAAGAAATAAGATTTTTTTTTCTTCAAAAAAAAAAAGAGACCAATTTCCTCATCTTCCAAAAGGTTGAAATGTTTATGTCTTCTCCAGATTAAAACTTCCTGTTCAGGAAGATGAAAATCCAGTCACTACAGTAATGGTGGCCAACCTGCTGATCTTTAATTGCAAATGCTGCATGAATGACCCAAGTCATGCCACAGCTGGACTAACAGCTTCTTGCTGGCACAGTAGCTGGTGGGTGGTTGAAATTCCTCACCGTGCTTCAAAGGCTGGCCTTATTGTATGACCTGCAAATCCATCCATCTACAGGTGTGTCCAACCTCTGTCCTGCAGTAGGACCACTTGGAAGTCATTGTTTCTGCCTCTGTAAGCTTTGTCTGGAGCTTCTTGACTTCTCAGTTCCATAGGGCATGTTGCCTGTGTATTTGTGGCTGTGTGCTGGCTGCTCTCACCTACAGGTTGATGTTATCGTCTGGAGCATTGCTCTTCGGTGGAATGGGTACAATTCGTGGGGATTGTGTGGTATCACATTGGTTCATCTTTTTAAATTATTTTTATTTTATCTATGCATCCCTTATTCCTAGTGAAATATCTCTTTTCAAGTCTTTACAGCAAGGTTTCAACTCTAGATTTTCTGTAGCAGGTAAGAGCATCCTTGAAATTTGTGGTGATCCTTTTTGGGACACGTCTGTAGCAAGTTTCTTGAAGGATTTTATTAACTTGGTCCCTACTTACAATTTGTGAGTGCCTGTTTCATTTTAGAAATTTGTACATCTTGTTCAGAATGTGGAATTTGACACAACTCACATATATTACGATATGAAATAAGAACTAACAAGACTAGGAACTTCAAAATGAGGTGGAGCTGTATCTGTGTTAGATTACAGAGATGTTGTTTGGGATAAGGCATAGGGATTGGCCTTGGGCAAGAAAATCAGCAGAACAGAAGGATGGGAGGTGTAGAAGGAATGATAGAGATTTTAGTGATATGGAAGGTAGATAAAGGAACTGTGGTGTCAGCCAAGAAGAAGGACCTTGTCTGATGCTGGTAATGCTCTGCTCCCCCCTAGAGCCTTCTCCTGGCCTTGTCTAAGGTCTGGAGAGCCCTTCGTGATGGCCCAAGTGGTAAAGCTTTAAGCTCTCTCAACAAGCTCATCGTCTCTCAGATGAAATCTTCAACCTATGCAGAATGTTTTCATGCTGGCCAGGGGGAACTGAGCTTTAGTTTATGATCTTTATGATTCTTCCCATACTGATCCTTCATCTCCCTGCACACGTTTACCCACAACTACAGTTTATGGCCATTTATCTTCCATCCAAAGCTCCCCCATAGCAAATACACTTGAGGAGGTGGATCTTGCTGGTGGTTTTGTGAAGCTGTGCTATTTCATAGCTGCTTGTAGCCTGGTATACTGTGGTTAACATAGATCAGGAGGATTAATCTTTTGACACAGAATCTTTAGAAGCTCTGGGTCTGATGACTTTTCAAAGTGAAGATATGTTTTTGCATAAACTGAGGATAAAGGCTACTATAGAATCTCCCCGGCGGGCAAAGTCTAGTGGAAATAAACATTTCATGGCAGGAAAAATGTTGTTGAACAGGAGAAGTGGTAAACCTTTGGAGTTTGAGCAAAGCTGTTATGCAGCTGTAACACTGTAAACTAAGGGTTAAGAAAAGGAAAATATGCCAAAGACACAAGACCACATCATCCGTTCAGATTGCAGAAGGAGTAACTCCAGCCATGCCTAGAAGGTAGCCGGACAAAGTATGTTTTTTCCATTAGCTCAGCTTGTGCAATTATGCTTCTACAGAATTACATACTTCTGCACAGTCCTGGCCACAGAAGCTATTTCTTCATGTTCAGACCTGTTTGCAGGAGGTGAAACTGAGCTGGGACATTGGAGCTGCAGAGAAACTCCTAATGAAGCAGAACTGCATGAGGTTCTCCTTTGCAGGGGGTGGATGGTTGGATTAGGCGGTATATTAAGTAATCCCCTGGGATATTTTTCAACTGTAATTCATGCTCAATCATCAAATATGGAACAGATTAACAGGAAGAGAGGTTGTATATTTCTTGTAAATCACAATCTTCTTTTATTTGTGACTATCTACGGTGCCTTTTTTTTTTGAAGTGCTGTTTTTTATGGTTGATTTTAGTGCTGTACTACCCGTGGCATATTTAACTGCCAGTATAATTTTCTGATGAATTTATTTGCAACAGTGTTGTTTTAAAAAGAATGCAGAAAATACAAGGATTTAAAGGAGTAATGTTCAAAAGCTTTTTATTTCTAGAAGGTTGGGGCATCTGTAAACATAGCTTTTAAAAATAGAATCTTAATGCTAGCTCCAGAAATCCACATATAGGTGCTCAGTGCATGGCCTGATTTAAGTATGTATCTACTCCCTCTGATTGCACAAGATCAAGAGATATTCAGATTTCTGACTCTGTTGAGAACAGCTGCTTTAAAGCTGAGCCTGTATAATATTTTCTCCTATGTGGCTGCAGAGGTTCAGTTTCACCCACTATCATCTCCTTACCTCCTGAATATTGAAAAAGGAAGAATATTTTTTATTTTCATTAAGATTCCATTACATCCTGATTTGAGCTACATATGAAAGCATGGAACTATGCCTCTCTGTAAGTTTTCTCCTCAATGCATTTGTTGTAAAATCAAGTTCCTGAATACTAATTTCTGAGCCTATTGTACCTGGAAACTTGTTGGTTTGGTTTTATTGGACTGGATGTTTTGCATGATCAAAATTGGACTCACGTAGATTCTTAATTCCTCATCCAAGACTTACAGTCCATTGTCTGTCCAGCTGAGCTGCTTGTTCCAATCAGAAGTAGCTGCCTGCCACACCTGGACCCTTCCAAAGTGCCGCAGCTATATTCATTCCTGTGCACGTCCAGCACTGCCCTGATCTGAGCAGCTTGTGCCTCACTGCTGCCTAAAGCCAAGTCCAGAAAGCAGATCTGACAGCTCTGGGGATACAGAGCTGGTCTGACAGCTCTGGGGATACCACAGGGAGAGGATGTTTGATAAAATGCAGTGATGGCCATAGTCTGCAAAAGAGTGGTGGTGGCATTGCACAGAACCCCTCTTAGGGGTCTTAACTCCCTCTTTAGATGTATAGGTATAAAAAGGATGTGCTTATGGGTAGAAATCCATTCCTACAGCCCTTCCTGTGCATTTTGGGCCCTTAAGGATGGTCACTGGCTTCCACTTGAAGCATTGTGTGCTCCTCTGACCGAGCCCTGCCCTGGGCCACAGCCCCTGCTTGAACTGTGTTAGTTAGTGGGTGCGGACTCTGAGGAAGGATTATTGAAAGCAATACCCATGGCTGCCCATGACATCTAGAGACAGCAGCCTCTGTTTTGCTCAACAACCAGAGTTTGTTTATACAGAATGAGAGAGAGTTGACTAAGATTTATTTTAACTGAGTATGACTCAAAGAAGTTGATAGCCTTATGACCACAGCATAATTGTGGTGTTAAACAGGGGTAAAGATCTACCAAAATAATTTTAGATTGCAATGAATATATTGGGAAATACTAAATCATGCTGGTTCCTGTGAACCACACCAAAACGAGACTAAGTGCTTCTCTCCAAATAGAGGTAATGTATGAACTCTGTAAATGTGGAGAGATCACTTAGTTTATTGCGTAAACACGTCTTTATTCAGCAGAGCACTTGTAACAATGAGTTTAAGCCCCTCTGCTGTAGAACAGATGTATTTTCCTGGGGTAAAAAATAATTGGAAATGATAACCTAAATTAAAAAAAAAAAAATCATATTAAAGTCAGAGGAAGATCAAAGGATAAAAAATTGTCAACAGCGCAACAGGCCACACATGAGCTTCTAGAGGAAGTGAAAGGCATCTTCTTTTAAATGGAGTTCAAACAAGTAGTAGGGAGCACAGTGCTGGGAATGGCTTGCTATGAGGTGATGAGATCTTCTGTGAGTTTGCTAATTTGTTTCTTCCTCAGTACTGTTTTTACTGCTCAGACATTTTACTTCTAGATATTGCAGAATATTTATTGAAAAAATAATTGTTTGTATTTAGTATCTAGATACAAAGCCAGCTAGAGTTACACGAAATTACTTGACCTTACATGAGAATACTCTGACATGATATTACAAGATTTCTAAATCACTTGAAGTCTGTCTGCTTCTATGGTCCCTGTGCATTATCACATACTCTGTGCTGTGTTTCCAACAGCAGCCCTGTTTCATTTACAATACAGGACCCCACACCTATTCAGCAGCCCATTGGAGCTTTGATTTTATCTTCCTTTTCAATATTCCTTGTCAGAGCAATTAACAGCAAAAATCAAGATCTTAGGAAGAAAAACTTGGTTAACCTTAAACAGGCACACTGCTATTAGCCTTGCCTATAACCTAACAAAGAATCACCCTGATGGACCTTCCTCTCACCTGCCACAGGTGCAGTGTTCACTGCCTATCCCAAAGTAGGGATGATAAACTCTGTCTTCACCCCCTCACCTCCAGCTCAGCTATAGTGATACTTGGATTTCATGTGTGCTATGTACTGACACCTTCTATTTTGTATCCAGGCAAGTAGGAAGCCTTCAAAATACTTAAAAATCAGTTACAATAAATGAAATTACAATAAATTAATAAGTCACTCAAATCCATTAAAAATCCAAAGACTGCTGTTCTTTTCTGGATGCCTAAATTTAAAATTATATGCACACTAGCAAAGGTGGACTAAGCTTGGAAGTGACTTGTAGGCTGTCTCAGGACATGGGACTGGAAGTTAGGGCACTCTGATTTTGTAGTTAAATTCCTAAAAGCAGATAAAAGCACTCTAGTTAGCAGATTCTGGTGAAGGACTTTGAAAAGTGAAGAAAATAATCCTTTTCATTACCCAACAGCTCTGTTAAATTATCAGAAAGAGCTCATCACCACCTTGTTATCTGCACATGACCTCTCCTGAGGCATTCCTGACAAAAAATAAAAAAGAAAAGAAAAAAGAGGACAGATTAAGCAAACGCCTCAGACCTCTGCATTTGAAAGCAGAGCTTCAGGACAAGGACACTTTCCATAGAGGCATTTCAGGCAAAGGTCACATGTGTGCATATAAAACCATTCCTGAAAGCAGCGCCTTTGTCCCCAGCCATCTCCCAATGGAGCCATTGTCCAGCTGGGGCAGCTGGCACCCTCATTTCAGCCCCGCTGCATCGGGATCGAAGGCCCAGGGTGGTCGGGCAGCCCCCCAGGACCCAGCCAGGGCCAAGGCAGCCCAAGAGCACATCTGCCGGGACCGGGCCAAAGCCAAATTTCCACGTCAAGCTTTAGTCATGGAGAGAAAAGACCCGCTGGTACGGTAGGCGCATCTTCCCTCCCTCCCCTTCAGCCTCGTGTGTTTTCCCTGCTTGTTAAAGTAGCCTTAAATAAATATAATTACAAGCAAAGTCAAGCTATGAAGTAGTATGAATGTGTTTTTGCCAAGTGCAACTTGGACTGGATTTGGCAAGTTGGAAGTCCTTTCAGTGTGTGCTTAGGGGTGGTGTTGGAAGCGCTCGGATTATAAGTAGGGTAGAATTATTTAATGCACAGAGAAGGAAATGTATTTTAAAACCCATAGTAGATCTCTTATAGCTTGTTTTGTCTTCTGAAGATGTCTTTCTTAACCTTTTTAATATAAATTGCCATTCATATATATTGTTATCTCTTAGCAATGTTAAAATTGGCATCCAGCGCAGACATAAGCAAAGTATCTTATGTTTTGTTTGTATTTACCTTCTACAATATTAATATTATGCAAATACATGATTATGAGTTTAAAACTCCCACATCACTTGGCTTTTGATTTATATTAAAATTTCTAGTGTCTGGAGCTTCTCTGGTAAAGGCCTGGGCTTAAAGGCAATGTGTCTAAATAAGGTTCCTATTACAGGCATCTCTACCTAAGCCTTTTTCTTCAGAGGAAATATATGGATTTTTTTACTTAGGGCACTAACACCTCAAGGAACTGTAATTTTTTTTTATGACTTCTGTGCCACAAATGTAAAGTGCTGATTAGAGAGGCAAGTTAATAAATGAGTGCATGCCTTGCAGTTCCCCTCCTATGGTTGGACTCATAATGGTTTTGATTACTCTGGTTTTGAAGAATTAATCACAAGGTTCCTCTTTTGAGTCTCTTTTGCTTCTGATTTGCTTAGATTTTTATTGTGATTTGCTTCTAATTACTACTGATCTATGCAAGCTTCCTGTTAACGTGCATCAGTGCTGTGCAGGCTGCTCCTTTTTGCCACCACATCTATGATGGGAACACAGAGGTCCGCAAGTCGAAGCAGGGTGCTGACTTGTTGGATTCAAAAATAGAGCACTTCTGTTGTGAAGCAGGTATTGTTCCCTTTGGTTGAAAAACGGTGTTGTGAAGAGCAGTGTTGAGGCTCTGTCAGCATCTTCTTTGAGTGTCTCAGCCCTCCCTGCTGGACATATTGTGGGGAGGTGGGCTGGGGACCAGCACAGTAGGACCTGCTGGGTAGAGAGAGGTAGTGAGGGGCTGCCTGTACCTAAAAGAAAGAGGAGGCTGACTCTGTCCCTAATGTTGTCTGCCCGCAGGTGACCTGCTGAACTGTTCAGAGATCACTATGGACATTTTTAGATTAAGAAAGAGCTTCTAATGAAGTCCAAGGCTCTAGAAATGTGCCCTCCTCACAGGCTGTCCTGTACAGGATGTTAAGAAAACAAATCAGTCTAGAAAAAATTGTGTAGCAATATTTATTCTACAAAATCTTGCCTTATTTTAGAGACTGTAATATGATGGTTAAACTATGAGTTTACAGTCACTGCAGCAGGGAGTTTTCCAGTTATTCATCAAGGATGCCAGCTGAGTTTGAATGCCAGATAGCTGAAGATACGTTACCATTATTCTTGAAAGCTGTAGCTGTTAATAATAGCACTCGCAGAGCAGCCTGTATCCAAAGATGCCAGATGTAATCCTTTGCCATTAGTTGAACTGGAGGTGGAGGTAATGAGTGTTTCTGAGAGACGAATGAAAGGTAGCAGCATGAGACTACTCCTGGCAGTGCTGGGGCTAGCACCACCTCATCCAAACTCCCATGCGCTATTCTAAGTGCTCATCTACCGTGCCTTACCAAATGGAAGGGACACTTACAGCAATAGAGCAAAAACTGCTATTGCTGAGACATCAGTAACACAAACCATTTTTCGTGTGCTTGCAAAGTTGATGGCATCCGTGATTTCTGCCACACCTCACTGGACAGAGGCTTTTGAACCTTCCAGTGCTGCTCTCCCCATGCCACCTGCACCAGCCCTCCCTTGGGCTTATCACTGGGTGAGATGATGAGTATGTTTGCAGGGTGTCAGACCAAATGATCTCACAGGCTTTCTTTGTCTCAAAATCCATGAAACTGTGTGTGCTCCACACATTTAGAGTAAAAGAGAACAGGGTCACTGTCACTTTGGCACACAGAGAAATGTAAATATAGAAATAAATATGTATGGGTTCTGTCGGGATTGGAGAACTATTTTGCTGTTGTGTGTTGTTTAAATTCCATTGCTTAGAAGTTCCAGTTGCTATTGCTGTACGTGAAAAATTGCATAAAAAGAGATTAAAAATACAAAAGAATAGCAGGTATGCTCAACTCCTGTCTTCTCACCCTGAGCCAGACAGAGCTTTTCTCCTATTGCAGATGAACCTTCCTTACATCTGTGACCGGGAGATAAATTGTGTCCTCTGATGTCTGCCCTTCTAATACGATTCCTGTCCAGCTACTCTCTTCTAATTTCTGTGGTAGACTTAGTGCCCTCCTTCCACTCTTTTTATTGTGAAGCTCCTCAAAAGTTTAATCTATAAGCTTTCTCCTTTATATTTACCTAATTTCATAATATCTTGTACAGATTTTTAGTACAAAGCTGTGGAACCTATGGTGTGTTGGCCCTAGCTGGCTGCCAGATACCCATCCAACCACTCTCTCAGTCAGGACAGAGGGAGAAAATAAGATGGAAAAGCTAATGGATTGAGATAAAGACAGGGAGATCACTTATCAATTAGTGTCATGGGCAAAACACACTCAACTTGGGGAAAATTAATTCAAATATTGCCAATTAAAATGGATTTAGATAGTGGGAAGCAAAAACAAAAATTAAAACAGCACCTTTCTTTCCCCTTTTCTCAGGCTTAACTTCAGTCCTTCCTTCCTGATTCCTCCACCTCCTCCCATGACTCTGGGTGGCACAGCGGGATGTGGTGATAACAACTCTCTGCTGCTCCTTCCTCCTCCCATGTCTCCCTGCCTCACTGCGGGCTCTGTCCACAGGCCATAGTCCTTCAGGGTAAACCCACTTCACCGAAGTATTTTTCATAGGCTGACAGGGAATCTCTGCTCTGGCACCTGGAGCACCTCGTCCCCTCCTTCATGATCACGGTGTCTGCAGAGCACCTGTTTTTCCCTCATTCCTGACTACTCCCATAGCATTTTTCACCCTTTCTTCAATAAGTTTTACCGGAGGTGCCACCATCTTGACTGAGGGGTTCAGCTGTGCCCTGTGGTGTGTCCACTGGAACTGGCTGTGTCCAGCATGGAGCAGCCCTGTCCTCTCCTCACAGAGGCTGCTCTGCAGCCCACACTGCCAGAACCTGGGCTTAGACACACAATAGAGAAGCCTTAAGTCTTGACCTCATATTTATTCAAAAAGTGCACAATTTTACATGTTTCTGGGTCACACCCTGTGATCTTCTGTTTTCCTGTATATTTTGGCTATTTAAAGATTTTAACCTGAAAGCCTTCTTGTTTTGGAAGACATCTCTCTGGGTTTGCTATCACTAACCTCTTCACTGGCTTTCTCCCTCTCCTTTTTTTTCTTTTTCTTTTTTGAGGAGTTATTGGGAACTCATCCTTGAACATAACCTTATGTTTTCCTCCCATGTCACCTGCATTAGAAACCTGCACATCATTTGTGGAATGTGGCCAGAGTTGTTCCTGTCAGTCTTCTCTTGAAACCCTCCCTCCCACAGCAGCTGCCTCCCATCCCCATTACTGCAATTTCCTATTTCATTCTCTTCACAACTCTTTGTTTCTTGCTACGTGTTGTTAAATGGCATGTTTAGCTGAAGTCCTTCCTCTCATCTGTGTGCTGCTAAAAGAACTTGGGATATATGAACTGGCCCGGGTAATGCCACTTCATTCATATAGGCTTTTTGATCTAATGTCAAATGTCAAGCTTCTGGCTTCCTATCGGCATGTGTCAAAACACAGGTAGCTGCAGGGACAAGGCAGGGCCTACTTCCTAGGCTGCTGGGTCACACGTGTGCTTAGTCAAGACTAACCCCTGAGGAGATGTTCCCAGACAGGTCCATACATTTGTGTTTACACACAAACCAACCCACCAGGTCAGTCTTTTACTAGCCATGGACAATCTGCAAGGAGGAAATGTGTGGACATAACGAAAGGATGAATTTTACTGCTCTGTCTATGCTGTAGCAAAAGTTGTCAGTCAGTGCAGGCAGGACTACTCTGAATGGGCTCCGCAGGGAATCACTCCAGGTTTTACAGAGAGCCCTGTGCACACCTGCGACAGGATCTGAACACTCCCTCAGCACTTTGCAAACAGCATAACAAAGCAGGGGAAGGAATACAGCCTAGGGACACCCCACCTCACACCCTGTGTTTTCTGTGACTCCAGTCTAGCAGCTCAGCTTTGCAGAGTTGCTCCAAAGCAGGGCACATTTTGGTGCAGCAGGATGTACGAGCACTCCCGACAAATAGCAGAGAAAAAGGCAAAGAAAATAAAGTGAATTTCAAGCTAGAAGTTACTATCTACAGAATATTTACAGAATAGGCTGGGGGCTGGTGGCGTTTGCTGGAGCTGGGACAGGATGGTGGCAGCAGCAGAGGGACTAGGGGATCAGCCCTGCACCAAACTCTGTGTTTGGGCTACCAAAGGTGGGACAGAGTTATGGCTTCCTCAGTCGTTTTGGGCATTCCCCAAAGACTCTCTGCATCATAAATAGGAATTTTGACTGAGACAATCAAAAGCATCTCATGGATGAAAATATGACCACTACAAGGCAGTGAGGAGAAAACACTCTGGTAAAATAACACTTTATAAATAACTAAGTTACTATCACCTGTCAATGCTTGCTTTCTTCCCATGCTGAGGCTGCACAACTAAGGTGGCAATGAGGACAGTAGGCAAAACCCAGACAAGGTCACCCCTCCGGAGTGGGACAGTGGGAGGGGATCACTGCAGTAAAATTGGGTGAAATTCCCCTAGAGCTGATGGCCCTTCATTCAGGATAAATGCAAGAAGCCCTTAAGTGCTTCTTAGATATCCAAAACAATAGGATTCCTTTCCCTGCTCGGGGAAACAGCATTTTTTTGTACATTCTTGTAAGACAGGATTGTACTTGATGCCACAATCCAAGTCCTCTCTTAAAGGAAACAACCTGAAGAGTGCCTATCTCTGCTGGCTCCCAAGTCCAAGAGGATTTATTACTCAGGTCATTTGTGTATGACTATATAAATTCAAGGCACCTAAATAGGGTCTAATTTTTTCATGTCCCTTAATGTATATTTGACTTGTGTGGTAGAGTACAGCTGAAAGAGAGCATTAAAAATAGAGCAGAGATCACAAGGATGGTTTCCTCCCCACAACTGAGGGAACAAGGAGGAAAGATTCCCTGTTGGAATCTCCAAAGGTCTGTTCTCATATATTTTGTCTCTTTTCACCCCCAAAACTAAGAAGTCTTTCTATGCCTTTCCATTGCTCTGCCCAGACAGCCCAGCATTCCTCACAGATGGTGGGAGATGGCTGTGACAGTCATGGGATGTTGAGTGCCCTTCATCTACCATGCTGTCCTAGCAGTTGCTGTTGTCAGCATCAAGCCTGGTTTATCTGCTGAAGCTGCCACCTCTCCAAAACCCTACCATGCCTCTGTCCTGCAGTCTGACCACATTGCCTCCTGCCTTTAAACAATGGAGCTTTGTTTATTTGTTTTAATTTTAATGCACCAGAGTAGGAAATGACAAAAGCAGAAGCTTTCCTAGTGTTGTTTTTTTTAATCCAATACCTTCCAAAATAATTTTGAATTATCTGCAGAACAAAACAGATGCTCAAGCAGGTTTAGGCTGCCTACAACCAGAGGTATGAACATAAGGTTATAGTCCAATACCCATTTTCAAAACAGATGTTGTGGCTTAAGCTACCACAGAGGAAGCTTGTATGTGCTCCTGCTCTGTCTCAGTGCAAAATGAACCTGGTTCACCCCAGGGGTAGAGGCTTCTTCTGCTGACTTCAGGTGTCACTGGAAGATATGGCTGCTCCTTGCCTGTTTCCAGTACCCATCCTGGTTTCTTTACGCAAAGAGTGTTGTTTGGGCTTTTTCTTTTGTTGAGGGTTTTTTGTTTGTTTGTTTGTTTGTTTGTTTTAGAGGTCATTTAATCATAGTGCTCCTCAGCACCAGGCTAGAGGAAGATTACCCAAGTGATGAAGCTCCCATGGTCAGTGTGGTGCAGAGGAGGGGGAGAAGCAGCCGGGCTGGGCAACTCCTCACCCAAAAGGATGTAATGTTGTTTGCACACCTGAGCAGGGACATCAGGCACTGGAGACCTTTCCTTCAGCTGGCAAGGCTATTGCTGGAAAAGGAGGTGTCTCCACTCTCTTCACCAGAGTGGTAGTTTTCTCAAGCTCTCTTTAGATGGATTGGAGCAGATGTTGCTTTCAAAGGTGTTTGGTTGGAGCATCTGGGAGAAAGGGTGGGTATGGACAATGAAAGGGCACTAAATTAAATAATTCCAGATGTTTTGGAGGCCCTCTGGGTGCCCAGGAACATCTGTCTCTGCCCTGAGAAACTGCAACAAATATAATCTCAAGCTGCCTGTAGTCTTGTCTGCTGGGAAAAAGAACTTTATTGGGGCAGGGAGCCTTCTGTGAAGGCTGAGCAAAGCAGAGCTACTTTTCTTTTACAGCATTCAGTAATCATTAGACTGAGGAAATGATTATTTCTGAAAATCTTGTATTGTTAGATGAAAAAAAGTAAGTTAAACAAAAGTCAGTAAGATTATTTGCTTTAAAATATTGAAGAAATCTATTAATATTTTAGTGGCCAGAGTTCCCCTACAGTTTACTTGTTTAATCCATTGAAAAAATGATTCTTTATTCCTTTCCAAAGTTTTATGCTAAAAAGGTGAAAAAAAGTATTTCATCAAAAACCCCCTGATAATCCTTATGCAAATCCCTGCTAGCAGAGTTGCATATTTCTGATTTCTAGAACTTTCCTTCATTTTTTAAAATAATGCATTCCTGCAGAGCTTGAGATTTTTTCAGTTACACATTACGACACAGGTTTGAAAAAAATAATGGATCACATTGTTTTGTTGTCAAAATGTTGCTTACACTTTTCTCACCCGTAGAAAACAGGGAGTCCTGTTCCAACAGGATGTTTTTCCCTTTGAACTTACATTTGTCATCTTTGCACCCGCCTGTAATCAGAAAAAAAAGCTGGCATTTAACTAAAGTGGTGGTGACATGGTTCAACTTAGGAAAATTTGTGAAGATTGGAAAGTGGCCCATCTGTCCGAAATGACCCAAAAGGTAATATGTGATTGTTTTATGCATTTGTGCTTTGCCATTAAAGCAGGCAGCAGCAGATGCATGCTGAGAAATGCGAGAGCTGAGTGTGTGCTGGGGTGACACTGCTCTCCTGGTCCATGCTCTGCCCTCACTCCCTGGCCATGGGATGCTGCTGATTTAGAGTACCCAGCTTGGGCTTCAGCAGCAGCATCAGTTTGCAGCTCACTGTATCTCACTGACACGCTGCTTCCAGGGCTGAGGACCAGGGCAGGGAGCTCATTCAAGGAATGTTTTTTTGGGATGAGAGCGATGGAAGTGATGGCAAGGACTAACCAGTCTGCCAGAGCTGCTGGTAGACACTTGGAATCTGGACTCCACTTGTGGTTTTATTTCTGTTCTGAAGGAAACAGGCAGAAAATCCAGTTATTTCCAAGGTATTCAAATATCTCATCCCTCTCAACAGCTGGGGATAGCTTAAGCTTGTGTAAGTGATAAAGATTTGTCTTTCAACTACGAGATAAATCAGCACCCTCAGAAAGGGGGTAGCAGATGGGACCAAGTTTGTGACAGTGTTAGCTGTGTCCTCATTTTGCGCATTCTTCTTCCAGCAGAGGCCTGTACAATTTCTATTTTGTCCTCTTCCACATAAGTGTTCATGGGACCACTCAGTGAAACAGACCAGGCAGTTTAGGCAGGTTTTAATAATTGTTATTTTTCTTCTTCAGAGGACATCCCTTCCTCATCAGCTGTCCTAAAATTTTCAGAATTTTTTTTTTTTTCGTAGAGTATGAAAAGAAGAGTATTATTCTTCTTTACTGGACTGATTGTATTTAGTGGTGCAGTCTTGCAGTCCTTAAGCAAATCACATAGCTCTGCATTTACATCGGACTTGTGTTCATGTGAAGTAGGTTCAAGCTCCAGAAGGCTCTCAGCATTTTTTTTGGTCTTAACTGCAACACTGCCACAGCCTGTTCTATGTTCATGCATTCATTTACCATGCCAAAAAAAGCTTTCATAGCAGCAGACACTTGTAGGTCACTGTAACAGCAGCCAGTTCTGCAGTCTTGAGATGCCTCCTTATGCAAGGAAACAGGAGGAAATTGTGCCCAAGTGAGGGCATGTTCCTATTTGTTGTGGGGAATCCTCTGTTTCCAGCCTGGCCTCACTTTGCTTTTTCCCCAGAAGTATTGCTGCCACAGAGCATGGATGTTCAAAGCTTCAACTGCAGGCAAACTGAGAACAATATTGCTACTGACATATCTCTTAAAACTGAAATAAAATAGGATTTTGCTATTTAGAAAATATCGGTGGTTTCTTTTTAGATTAACAAGAAGGAAAATATTAATTAAAATGCTTCTTTCTTGATCCAAGTGCCAAAAAAAAATACATATAAAAAAATCAAACAAACACAAACTCTTTTTTGGCAAAGAAAACAAACTCAAAGTAAACAAACAAGTATTAATTGCATCCACATTTTACTCGTAGGGAAGAGATTAGCACTTGGAAACTTTTTTTATCATATCCAAGCCTTGCACTTGAAAAGTGTGCCAAAATAGAGTTTGGGCTGAGGGTAAATGTGATTAACTAGGAGAGATATGTTACAGAATTATTATAGAAGTCCCCACAGGAAGTTTTATATACCCAGGAAATTCAAAGCTAATATTCCACTGAGAAAAGTTCAAACATGGTAAAGGATGTACGCACAAGTTGGACAAAAAAACTAGGAATATTATTTGAATTCTCGAAAACCTGCTTTATTGCATCTTTAAGTAGCTTTCCTATCTTTGTTTGTTCTTTTAGCTTTAACTCATTGTTTCTAAAGGGCAATGCTTTTTGTGGGACAGCATACATTGTATCACTCGTAAAATTAATATAAATTAACAGTGATTGTGTGCGGCACATGCAAGGTACCATGCAAGGCTTTTGTGACCTCCAGACTACTGTCAGGGGGTAGGTGAGTGATTTTCACACCACTGAAGTTAACACCTCTTTTTAAAAGATGAATGTAAAGCTGCTGATGGGAACCTGTGACACCTGGCACCCTCTCAAGTGGTGGAAATCAAGAATGAGGACCTGAAGACATATTTGGCTTCATATGGGCTGCATTGAAAACAAATATAGGCTTTTTGGCTCCATATTTCACCCATTCATATCCTCCATGAAGAATTGACTTTTCATTAACAGAGCAGGTTTTTTTCTATAGCATGCCAGATTTTTTTAATGTTATTATCCAAAGAAATATTGTTCTGAACTCAGTGCATTTTAGTGAAGTACTTGCACTGCTTCATAATAATATTGTCTAGAAACTGAATTGGTAAAATATTTATTTGAAGATGATTAAGGTATACATATTGGACGAGTGTTAGTGCTATTGCTGTGATAGATGTGGTTCACAGGGAGAGGTGTAATACCCTGTGTTGGAGCGGTTGGTCTATTACCTGTAGTAATGGTGGGAGGAGAGACACAGGCATTCAGGCACTTAAAGCTTTCTTCAGGTCACTGAAAACTTGTCTCCTTTTCCAGCTAGCCTAGCTGTGCTGATAAAAGATGTGACCTCGCTTATAAACCTTGTTTTGCTTGCGCACAGGCACACATGGTGATTGCGTGTGTAAGGTGCACTTGAGCTAAGGCCCTCCACAGGCATCAGAGGTGGCTTCAAGAGCTGTAGTGCCATCAACAAATCCACAGTCCTCATTTAGTCATTGAAGCTGTTGTATCTGATGTGGTATGTGGGAGAATTAATTTCTCCTACTTCACTGTGCCCTCCTTTTTTCCACCGGGCTACTCACCCGGGTTTCAGTCCTCATCCCAGTGAGTAAAGCAGGGATTCAGACCCAGGTCCTCCCTTGGCTGGGAGTTCCTCTTCTCCCTCTGGGTAGACACAGCATGCAGGCCTGTTTTGGACAGGCATGAACCTATATACCTGTGTTTTTTGCAGGACATGGTTTGGTAGCCATCCTGGGAGGACACTTACAGAGAGGTGAGGAGAAGTGAGGAGGGACGTGATGTGCTATGCTAGTTGACGTGCTTTGCTGGTGGCTTCAGTGAGGTTTGGGCTGGATCTGGGAACCTGCAGGCGTTATGAAGGGCACTCAGAAATGCTGATGGACCTACAGGTGCCTAAAGCACTTGGTGCCTCAGGGGTTGGGCTGCAGCAAACTGCAATTTAAAGACTTTAATTTGTCTGTGATTGTCCCTAAGGGTCTGGCACCCCTTCACGGATCTTTCTGGCCAAGAAAGTCATCCTCAGCACAGTCCTCCAGTGCATCAGGTACTACAGTTTACATGCCTCAGGGCAGTGATGAGCAGACAGATAATTGGTGGCTGTTAGTCAAGCCTCGAGGTGCTGTCAGGTGCTGGTTTGAAGCACCGCAGGGAGGCGGGTGTACTTTCATAAGCACGGCCTGGTTTGTGGGTCTTCCTAGTCTCACGGGGTAGCAGCAGGCATGGTGGTGGAGCTCCTTACCACTGGGTCCTGTGCCCTCTGCCGGGAAATCACCTCTTGACAAAAGTGCAGCTTTTATGTCTGTAAGAGAAAACGATACTTGCAGAAGCTTCTGCGACTCTTACAAGATGTCCTACAGCCCAAGGAAGTGATGGTTTGACCTTTGTCTATGCTAAAAGCTCCTTTTACTCTATACCCTGCCTACCCCATTGATTCATGAATGCAAACATCTGTGTCCTCTCCTACCATTTACGATCAGCTGGTATTTTTTTGTTTCCAAGCCAGCTTGCTAGGCATTTGAAATCTCTCACTTGCTAGAGTATTTTGCCTACATCGGTGGCCCTATTTTTGGGGGCTTCAGTGGTACTCTTACAAGCTGAGCTGATACAGGTCCCTCCTCCTTCAGTAACCCTTGTGTATTTTTTCCTGCATACTCAGGCTGTACAGTCACATTTCTGGGATACTGTATGTGGCTGTAGCCTGGATCCTGGACTGATCTCTGTTGAGAGACTGCTCATGGCAGGCCATCACCCTCATCTACTGATCTTACTCCTCTCGCCTCTCTTTTTGTCATCAAAATGCTGACCCTGGCTGGCTTTGCTGCCCTTTTGTTGCCTTTGCCTTAAAACACTTGCCTTATCTTCCTTCCCCCTCTTGTATATCAGAACTCTGCTGATTTGGTACCAAAGATATTTAGGTTTGGTCTAGAAATACTTATTAAAATATGGCTTAAAGCCCTTTATACACAGGAATCATTTGCCCTTGTTATGTCATGCCTCTTTAGGTTTGCTAAAATGCCTCAGGATATTTTCAGAGAGGTACCCACATCTTCCCATGTTCACTTTGGCTGACGGAAGATTATTTGGTTTGATGCAAGTTGTATCTGAGGAGATGATGTAGACACTGATCGAATTTCTATAGTTTATCAAAAGGTTTTTTCTTTGAGAGTGCTGTTTCATGTACCTGGCTATACTGTTTTTCTTGGCCACAGCTATATGTGGAAGGTGCATTTGCAGGGGTGAAAGCTCTGGGACAGTTTGGAGAAGTCCTTCACCTTTCTGCCTTTCATGCTGCTGTTGAGCACACTGGAGGCTTTCATCCTGGCCTCTGGTCACCCGATGTGGCTGCATCCAGCCTCCAGTGCAAAGTGGAGATAAGTAGCTGAAAATGCTCACTTCTTTAGAGCCGCTCCATCCCCAACATCCAACTCAGACAATATACGTGATTTGTCTGCACACTCTTTTCTCATTAAAAAAACTGCTCAAGAAAAACCAGGTTTAGATAAGACTGTAAATACTGCCTTTGTTATATGAAACAGCAGAACGCGAACAGCAGAACGCGAATGCTTCTACCTGTGGAAATGTTACATGAACTTCTCCTGTAAAGTGTCACCTAGTGGCTGGTTGGAAGTTCTGCATTCCGAGTCAATATGATCATCTAAGCCATAAAAGCCAAAGGCCAATTCTTATGCACAGTAACTGATGAAGAAGCATTTCCTATTCTGTTGATCTTGTTAAAATTAATGTGTTTAATAGAAGCCCTAAAACTTCCACTGTACTGCTGAATATATTATTTCAGCTTTAATCTTTCCCATTCTGATGAGTAAAATGGCAATTAATTGCTAAAAAAGTTAATTGCCAGTGATCCAGCAGTGAAATTTTGCCTGAACAAAATCATTAGACCTTGTTTATGCTAAAAAGTTCCTTGTGCATCTGTGGGATGCCTTCAGGCAGAATCCTTGTGACAAAAAGATGGTTGTACATCTGAGTATGCGGTCAGTTCAGAGCTACTGGAAAATGTGGCTTACATAACATATGAAAAAGATTAGCAGTCGTCATCATCTATAGTTCTGAAGCATAGTACAAAGGAGGTTAATTAATCTAATATACTTGTAGCGTGGGCCAGGAAACATAAAATGGGCTCTTTCATTTATGTAAAATTGTGCACTTTACAAGCTCCAGAGAGGTTACATGAATGGAAAAATGAAATAGGTATTTTCAAAGCAGGAGAAGTAATCCATGATGCTGTATATTTTTGGTTTGTTTCTTGCTTTATTTTTCTGAGTGGCCATTTTTAAACTTATGTTGGAACTTCCTTTCAAAAGAACTGACAACCCGTGTGTTAGTGAGACAGGCAGGAAGAGCAAAGTCTTAGCATCTGAGGCTGGATGTATTGGCTTGGCACTCAAAATTGGCCACCAGATTTGAAAATTCAGTTGTGCTGTGTTTGGGTCATTCGGTGACCCAAGGGTCCGAGGCTGGAGGAGAGTTTAGGGCTGTTGATTCCCATGTTTTGCCCATGAAATCATAAACTGAAATATCTGAGATGCATAGGCAACACCAATGAGTGATTTTATTTCAGACACCTTTGGTTTCCCTTCTGCTGCTGTCACACGCTGCTGTACTTACCTAGTGCTTCCGGATGAAGTTGTTTAACCACAGGATATACCAGAGGCTAAGGGTGAACAATTTTTGTAGGAACAGCTAGTAAAAATGTTGGGGATTGCTTTCCTCTAGACCTCTCTGCACAGATTTTTTTTGCTAGAAAAATATTGCCTATTGTAACCTATTCGTTTTCAGCGCAGCTAGCGATGAAGTGAACATTAGAAGATGGTTCTTGACTTGACAGTCCTGGTTTGTGCGAGGCAGGTGAATATGATGTCCTGGTGTAGCTAAGATGTAGGATCTTTTCAGGCTGATTACACCTCCCTGAGCCTTGCAGCGCGAAGATGCTGCTGTGCAATGGAGCTACTCTTGGTTAAGAAACTGCGTAGAACAGTTGCAGCTCCTAGCAAAGGCTGGCAGGCTGATGAGCTGTGGGTAGCAAAGAGGAGGGCATTTTAGCCTCTGTCGTGTAAAGCTACACGGTGGGGAAGGACAGATATTGCAGCAGGTAAAAGGTACTGCTAAACAAAGCTCAAAATGGTATGTATTTAATATTGCACGATAGTTTAATGCCAGTATAGAGTACGGGACAGGTCCCAAGGGAAGCTCAGTCCATCCGAGGGCTTATGAACCTTGACTCTGTCCCTTTAAAACTAACTGTTAGTAAACTCTTAAATGAAAGAAGCTTTAATCAGAGAAAAAAAAAAGTAAACTACACGGGTAAATAATTTGCCTTGGCAAATAATATATAAGCCACCGATCTGAACTGTAATTCTGCTCAGCTTTATCATTTGCTTTGTAAATAGAAGTGCTTCTCCAAACAGCCGAGCTTTCCGTTGTTGATGAAAACCGGGGGAAATGTGGGGCAGAGGGGATGTATCGCTCCCCTTCCTTTCTGGAAGCTGCGGTTTCCAGCCACTGAGATGAGACCGCTGGTGCTGCCATCGATCCGAGCCTCGCACCGCCACGGCCGCTCGGGACAGCGGCCCCAGTTCCGGAGGGACTCTGCTCTGCAGCCCAGATAGAACCTGCAGGAGCACCCTCGGAGAACCGGGCAGGCGCCCACGCTCCCCAAGCGCCCCCGGCCGCGACCGCTGCGGGCGGTGGGAGCCGTGCGGGAGGCGCCGGGACCTCCCCGTCCCGCAGCCCCGAGCCAGCTCCCCCCACCCCGCGCCCCTCGGGGCCAGATGGAGACGCGTTTGGTTTCTCTTTTAGCCGTGTTACTTTCGCGAGGAGAATGGAAGGAGCCGCAGCAGCTATTGGCTGCAGCGGGAGAAGAAAGCGCGGCTTCGCCAGAGGAAACCACATAAAAGCGTGCGTGTGTCGGGGGGAGGGTGCAGCGAGGGGTGATGCCTGGAGCTTCTCGCGCTCGGAGCTGCCATTTGTGAGCGAAACATGATGAAATCGCCCCCTGGACAAATCACGCGAGCCTGCCAGCCCCAGCAGGTAGGGCTACTTGGAGCTGCCAGCCCCGCACGCCCAGAGCCAGGCGGGCCGCGCTCGGCACAGCGGGACGGCGGCGGGGCCGCGCAGGCTCGGCCGGAGCGCCCCGGGATGGCGCACGGGGGCTGCGCCCGCCGGGTACGGGGCAGAGCAGCGGGGCTCCCTCCGGAGGAGGAGGGGCCCGCCTCTCCGAGTAAATTCCTACAAAAAGGAGCGTTTCGGCTCCAGAAAGAGGTGTTTTAGTCGTAAGCCCCGTCTGGCTCGGGCGCCTCTCCACCGGTGACGCTGCCAGCTGCTGCTCCAGGGATGGGGACCGCAGGGCTGGGGAGCTCCAATGTACCGAGGAACATCCTCTGCCCCTCGAACCGCAGCGCGCTCTGCGCCAAGGCCCTGCTTTCTGCGCCGGTTTGCTTACCTTGCCGTTTTCTTTTTGCAGGTTATATCTCTATTTGCTTTTGCCTTTGGAGTAAACGTCTGCATGGGATTTACAACAAATCGGTTTAGGAGATCTGAAGAATGGGACGAGGGCCCGGTCTCAGGTACGGTAACGGACATACATTTTCCATCGCGATACCCTTGTGTGACATGCTGGGGTTAGAAAGCACTCCTGCTCCGAAACAGGAGTTGCTCATTCCTTTTCCCTCTAGGATATAGAGAAGAATAAATAACTTGCTAAGCCTGAGTCAGTTGACCTTTGGGACTCACCTATAGGTCTCCTATTTACTTAAACTTTTGCTCTGTGTGCATGTGACTATGGAAAATGTAGCTTATTTTAGGACTGAGCACGGTCAGTCTCAGAGAGGCCAGTCTCATCAGCTCCTACCTTGCATTTGCCATGTTTTGCGCTCCTCAGTTTCCTTCCAGAGCTAAGGGAAACTCCCGATGGGTTTAAGGGTGCTGTTTTTATTTTGGTAGCTATTGAAGCGGTTTCTAGAAACTTGATTAATGCTTTCAAGAGGCGCTGGTGAGGAAAGCTTTCGGGATTTCTGTGGCTCCTGAGGTCATGCTGGTTCGCGAACAGTAGACGGCAGACATCTGACGGCGGCGAGGGCCAGGGAGAGCAGAGCAGGTGTTCGCCCAGATGTGCTGTCACCAAGCCGCCTGTTTTTCTTTCTCCTCCTACTTTTTTCTTTGGAGGAAAGCAAGAACATGCCACAGAAGGGACTGTTGTTTGTGTTCTGGGGCAGTATAGGGTTTTGTGAGCTCAGACATGGTCCAAATGGAAAAAATATATAAAGTGGAAAACTAGTCAAGTAGGCTTGACTTGTGTCTCTGTTCCTTCCTTTGGCAGGAGAAAGGAAACCTGTGGCCATTGCGTTAGAGCTGGTTAATATAATTGAAGTGAAAGGCTTTCATTTGCAATGCCCATCCGTAATGATAGCTTGTGTATTTTAATTATAAAATTGTTTACCATGGCCAGAGTTTGTTGTGTTCCTGGTAATGTGTTCATGTCCTTCTGCCCAGTCTTTCACAGGAATTGGTGTCTAGTCACAGCCACCATCAGGGCTGCTTAGCACTGAGCAGAGGCATTTTAGGTGACCAAACAGATAGCGGCAGTTGCTTTTTTGTATATAACAGTAAAAAACATTTGCTTAAAAAACGAAATATATTTCTATTTTTATCTTCTAGTACTTTAACCATATAGCAGTTGTGTAGTGTTTGTAATGGTGACGTGAAGGATTTGCATTTCATGTCTTCAACACCTGATTGCCGCCTGCTTTGCTTTTGCTGGTGACCGTCTAGGCTCTAGGACTGGGCTGCTTTACTGAAGCCCCAATGGTCTGGTACTGGGGACCCGTTGCAGCTCATCAGTGCCAGCTCTGCTGGGCCAGCTAGCACTGTTCCACACTGCCAGGGCTGGAGGTTTAGCTCAGCATTCCAGAAAAGTAGGAAGAAGTAAAAATCTGTTACACGAGGGCAGGAGATGGGGTGCTTTCAGCAGTTTATTGAGAATTTGCTTACAGGTGCGATTGGACCAGCACCTGGCATTGAAGTAGTCCAGTCCAGGGTGCAACAATGTGAGACAGAAAAGTAACAGAGGGGTTTGTTCCTTCTGTGTTTATCCAGCTCAGTTACTTTTATTACAGTAAAAAAAAAAAAAAAAAAAAAGGTCATAGCAAAGAATAAAGTATTATAGTTACATCTGCCTAAAGGAGAAAGTAAAAAGTTATGCCGGAGAGGTGGTTTTCTTAACAAACTAAACCCTGTGATCAAAGCACCTATTTAGGCTCTCCTGACTGTATAACTTCCACTTCATTAGAAGTCCAGTGCAATGAAATATCCAGATGAAAGATTAATATAAATTCTTTTTCAACTCCACACTGCCTTGGTTTATTTATTTCCAAGTTTCTCAGTGTTTAGAATTAATTATCTTGGATTGACAACATACTCTCTTTACCAACCATTACAGTATAGCCAATTTGTAATTTCTCCAGAGGTACACTATAATTGTAAGTAAATTTCAGTTTTCATCTAGCATAGATGACTCCTCTACGAGTCAAAACCAATGTGGGGTTTTTTCCTAGTCCCATGTCAAAGAGGCACCATAATGCCTAAAACCCCCTTCTTGTTCTCTAGTGTACAGATACATAAGCCTTGATACATTTGAGGTGTTTAAATCTGTACCCCATAAATTATTTCATTACAATAATTTTTACTTAAGATTTCTAAAAGACATTAGAGAGCCAAGGCTCACATTTTTTCATAACTTTGGCTTTGTTATTTGCTTTATGAGCTCTCTGGACGTCTTTGTGAGCACTTTCAGGGAAAATGGCCGTAGTAGTCTCTTGAAGCATGTTTCTTGGTCATGATAGAATGATAGCTTAAACACTGAAGTTTTCCTATCTTTTCTCACTGGATTTTTAAGTGTGTCATTAAAAATGGAGTCATATCTTTCTTGTATTTGGAAGAGGGTGTATTTTTTTGTTTATGTGACTGTTCATTGAAATTTTACTCATTGCAATGACATTGTGCAAAAATGAAGTGCAAGTTTGTAATATGAATATTATCTAGCAAAACTGGTGTGCCAGATGTTTTGTATAGGTATTTAGTTGATCCATAAAGGATCCATAGGATCCAAAATGGCAAATTCTTACTAGGTAGTCTCCTTCCTGTAATGACTGTGTAAGCATGCCTATGCTGTGTAGTCCTGTGACTGAAATACTGCTGGAAGTAAATGGATTTGACTTTTTTTATTTTTTTAATATTGTAGTCAGAGTCAGAGCAAGTAGTTGGTATGGCATGTTCCAAGGTAAATATAACATGGTTACAATGGAAATGTAATAACCTCCATGGACTGAGTCAGGAAGGCACTGTTGCCCTACATAACTTCTGTCTCTAACCTATGGCATAAGGGACAATCCTTAGATGATTGTTTTGAGCTTAGTTGGCCGAAAATGAATATGTGGAAAAGGACGTGAAAAACTTTATGTATTAAATAAGCAGGAAAGGATCTTCATGTTGAGGTCCCTGTGTCTGCTGCATGATCTGATTGCAGGAACTGTGGAGGGATGCAGGAACTTTGAAAAGGATTTTGAAATTGTGTATTGTACAGGGATGTGTTCTGTACAGGGGCTTCTGTTAATTTGAAAATGCTCACCAGGGAGCTCCTGATGATATATTTTCAAATTATTCTACATGCACCAGTACTCATGCCATGGCATTGTGCACGACCTGAAAATCATGGTCTGGCTGCAAAGGCAAGGTCAAGCATGATAAACAAATGAACGATCTTACAGTATTCAGAGATCAGAAGAACTAAACCAAGGCATCTTTTGTGTTCCTATATGGAAAGTGTCCTACATTGACTCAGAAGGTGTGACTTGAATTTGCTAAGTACTTTGAGATAATTTGTCACATCAGTAATAAAGTGGTTGTCAAAAGATGTGAAAAAACAACAGAGGAGGTGCTGGGCTAAACCTTTTTTAAGTGAAATGGGAACCCTCCTTGCAGCTATAGAAGATGGAATTAGAGGAGACCTTGAACAGCTATGTAGACCATCTCTACATCCCAAGACATGGTCAATCATTACTGGAGTGCTCTGACAGATCTTTGTCTAACCTGTTCTTCAAACTCACCAAGATCAGAGAATGCACAGTTTCTGGGCAATTTGTTCCAGTGGTTTCCTGTTAAATGAGCTGCTCTTCACAACAGCTAAACAATCCTTGACCTGCATTAACTCTTTCCGTTATGGAATCTGCAGATTTACACCTTCTCTTTCCTAAATGCATGTTGACATGTGGTTTCTGACATTCTGAAATGATTTCCCTCTCATCCCTTTGAAATGAAGAGGGCAATGCTAGTGTAAGGGCTATATAGTGTATGCTAGTATGCAATACCTTGGAGTCCATAATACCTTTGATTTGCAGCTTACTGGATCCCTGATTATTTATTACCTAGCTTCTAAAAAGGAAAGTAGAAGAGGTTAAACAGCATGGAAATATTTTTAGTAAGAAATTTTCAGAAGCATTTGGCAGGAAGCAGCTGTCATTAAGTTTAAGGAACAAGACTTTGTATCTCTGAAGATCTGAGTGTTAGCATGCTTGAAAGAATTCTCATGCGATTAATTTCTAACATAGCTTTGTGGCCTATTTATGCGGGCAAAGAAAATACTGATCTCTGTGTTGCCAGCATGGAAACACGATGTTTAGCTCCTTTGACCTCCAGATGGCTGAAATATTGATGACTCATTAAAAGCATGCATGCAGGGAATGTACCTATAGAGTGAAACCTCACCATGTGTATGATGTTACTTGCTCTGAGCATCACCGACCTGACTGAAAAAAAAACAAAAGCAGAGAGAGACACAGTTGTCTACTACCTTTTCCAGCAGCCTTTCCACTGCCATAATCCATGACTGCAACCACAGTAGGTTTGGTTTTCTTACCTGCTATCTTGATTGGCTGCCGGGTTTGCTCCCTGAAGTGGTTCATGTTGATGTCCAGCCAGTGCCCATCCAAGGGTGGAGCAGTAGTGCTGGTGATGGGAGCTGGTGGGACATCAGCTGCTACAATGTCACCTCCAGACTCCCCCTTCATCTTCTTTTCCATCCATTCTGGTTGTGTTGGGATAATGCCATCTTGTTTGGGAAGAGATTCCCCCTCATTTTATGTGGAGACTCAACTTCCAGCTATGTAAAAGTAGGGGAAAAATATAGACTAAAAGATCAGAGCAATGGTTTCCCAAAAGTGCCATTGCATCAGTCCTCTTAAAATCATACTGCTAATCATGGTGAGGTTTGCCAAAACCAAAACCAAACTGTAGTCTAAAAGAAAACAAACCCCAAGACAATTTCAGAGACTTAGTGTTAATAGGTCTCTCAAGGAACAAAAGACATTGTGAAATTTTCCTCGGAACACCTCTTTTTAAAGAATAACGTTGAGTCACTATTTTATTACGTAAAATATGATTAACCCTGGAGAGTAGCATACAATTTTCCTGCTTCATATAAGCTGCTATGTAGAATTCTATTATAGGAAAAAATGTATAAAATGTATAAAAGATATAAAGTGTATCAAATGCTAAGCTTTAAGGAAAGAGCAGAGAAGTATCTATCAGCTTTGATAGTAAGGGCCCTTACTAATAAATAGATTATTGAAGTCTAATACATTATTCATGGTTTTCAGACTGGCAGTCCTCCATTTAGTTACACACATCAAATATAATGATTTCTTTCACAGTTCTGTATTTTGTTAAGTTTTTATAATTTAATGCTCTGCAGAAGCCCACCAAAAAGGTGAGTTTTATTTCTCCATTAACCTAAAGAGCATCTTAAGTTTTCTTTCTGGCTTGACATTAATTTGGGACTTTTAAACCCTGCTGACTGCACATAGATTAACTGCAGTCCCTTCCTATGCAAACGGCCCAGCCAACCATGAAAATGTCACTTGGTTTCTGAAAACAAAGCCCGGCTTCTGAGGAGTAGCTGCAGCTCCTGGAATGGGGCCTTGGAGACTTCAATACATTTCTGCTAATGATCTCTTGATTGTTACAGAAGCAAAGCCAGGGCTATTTCTTTGCGGGGGGGTTATCACAACACTGCTGCTTTTTTTTTCCCCTTTTTCTTTTTTCTCCCCAAAAAGAGCAACCTTTTTGGAATTTGTTCCTTTTCCATTTTTTTGTTGTTTTGTTTCTTCAAGCAATCTTCTCTCCCCGTTCCCTTCCCCAGAGCAGGCAGCCAAGGCTCTGCTCATCCAAGTGGCTTGGGGCTGAGCCGCCCATCCCACTGCTGCTGGTCTGACAGATGTTGCCCTGTTTCTTGTTCCACACAGTCCTGTCAGATTCCCCCTGGATCAGTACCTCTGGCTCCTGCAAAAACAGATGCTTTGAACTTCAAGAGGCAGAGCCTCCTGGCTGCCGCTGTGACAACCTGTGCAAGAGCTACAACAGCTGCTGCTTCGACTTTGATGAGCTGTGCTTAAAGACAGGTACGATGGGACTCCTGTCCTGCACTGCCAGGTGCTGCTGACACCTGATTTCTGCCAGCGGTTGGGACCTGCCTCTTCAACCAGCACTCCCCGCCATAACCTGCATCTCCTCCTCACCTCACCTTGCCTTGCTGCGTAGGCTTGGCTCAGCCCAAAATGCAGCCCATACTCCCTTGCAAGGAGCAGTAGGCATGCGCACCTATTGCTGCTCACTGCTGGGCTTTGGCCGTGATTTCCAGGGCAGAAGAAGCAGGGTACTCTTCACACTACATGCAAAGTAGATCTTCCCATACTCAATTAAAAGCAATAATCACTGTTCAGGCACCAGTTTGAGCTCCAGGTTACAATGAAAAGAGCCATGGTAGAGGTTGGAGGTTGGTCATTCCGTGTCAGCTGTCCTTTTTTCTCCCAAGTGATAACTTTGTATTGGAGCAATTCATGCTCACTTGTGGGCTGTGCTTTGTGGTTACTCATGAAGATACCTCAGGAGCTGTGAACATTGAAGCACTGTGAGTCCTCTTGTAGGAAGCTGCAGGTGACAGCAGCTGCAAGCTGCTGGGCTTGCCTTAGACTCCGATTTCCAGATGTCAGAATGCATATAGCTCCCTGATGAAAATGTTTGACTTCAATTCATTGGACCCTGGGGAATGGAAATACAGCACTGGGTTCATTTTAATTTTGTTTGCTCCATGAGTAATAGGCAAGGAAAACTTCAGAGGACCATGAGTTATACTTCTTAGCATAGTGCATTTAAATTATTAGTTGTACCCACCTCCTTGAGTGTTTGCACAGTGCTCAGAGTTGACACAGGTGCCTCCTACTTCTGCCATTAAACATTTCCCTGCTTTATCAAAGAATTACATTTACTAAGCAGCCAGATGAGAACTCTAATGATTAAAAATATCATTGCCCATGGATGTGCCATGCTTGAAAGTCCTCACTGCCTCAGTTCTGTTTAGAATGATATCATTTTAATAGCGTGGTGCCAAAAAATGGTGAGCTAATCCAGTATGAAAAACTACTTTGGTTCCAGGCCAAAATAGTCTGAATTTTAGGCTGTTTTGGCCCTGATGTACATGACTGCCAAATGAGAGGGCAGGTTTTCACTTCCTCAGCCTTCTGTCCACATCGCACTATGTCCCCATAGGTGTAGGGATGCCTGCATAGCCCTTGAGACTGCTGTATGAATTGTCATGTACTCCCATAGGCATTTATTAAGACAATTATCACATGTACAATCTGTAAATATTACGTATTTATAGAAAAAAAGCCCCCAATGAAGGAGAAAAGAGGGTAAAAGACCCTCTGATGGGGTGTTTTTTACTGAGTGCGTGTTATCTAAAGTGATTTTAAAATTTCTTGTTGGTTGGGTCTGGGTGTGAAAACCATATGCTTACATTCTTAGGCCCTGTTCCAAAGAGCAGCAATGTACTGCCCTTGAGAGAGCACCCTAATTTAGACAGGCCCTTAGATCCTAACTTCATTTGCAAGATGAGAAGAGCTGAAGTGTTTTACAGCAGCTGGGCAATGCTTTTCCTTGAAAAACAGCTCTTGTTCTCGGAACTTTGCATTTGGTGTTGAATCGTACCCTGCAGATGAGGAACTGATGGGAGTAAACCATCAGTTTGCATCCATATAGTCTCTTTTCAACTTTCTCTTATTTTCTATGCATTGAACTTGAGGACTGTTGTTGGAAAAAGAATGGATTGCCCCCAAAACACCAGAATTCTTAGTTTATGCTTCAGGACCCACCATTTATTTGTCAAGATCCTTTCTTGTCTCCACACTTTTTCTGGCATTCAGGTTGTACAAAGTCTGCAGAACAACACCTGAGAGTAGCAAAAGTACTTGTGTGTGGTTGGAGGAGCCCTCCTGCACTTGCAGAACACAAGAGTCCTTTTTGTTTCTGGTTCACCTGCCTAATTCTGAAGTCTTGAAATCACTAAAATGTGGCCATAAACTTTTCATCCAACTTTATCGACTAGAGTGTTGTTATTATGGCTTGAGTGAGTACTTTTTGTTTTGATTATAATCTCATTCTTGCTTACCATGTGAATATTTTAGCTCGGGGCTGGGAATGTACCAAAGATCGATGTGGAGAAACCAGGAATGATGACAATGCTTGTCACTGCTCTGAAGACTGCTTAAGTAGAGGAGATTGTTGTACTAATTACCAAGTCATTTGCAAAGGTAAGTCATTGGCCTTTCTACCTCTTATCTTTCAAAACCTGATACAAGGCAGCTCTGTGGGTAAGGAGTTTTCTTCTAAAGGAGGAACCCTCTCCTCAGCTTCTTCTGATTTTTCGCAGGAGGGGAGAGGAATGGAGAATGACGTTTGTAATTTTTTGGGCATTATCAGAGGTGAATACTTTTAATTTGTTGATGGTGGAAGGATGTTGGCTTTGCCTATAGAGATATGGATAGAAAGAGAGGAGGCATAGGTAGATGAAGAGGGGTTTAAAGTAAAACACAGAAGCGTTCAGATGCCTTTGTCTGCAAAGCAGAAAGCAGAGATAACCGATGGGCTCAGAAGGACTGGAGCATTCTTAGCTATGTTATCTCTGTGTCAAAGGCCTCTTCCCACCCCCACCACAGAAGCTCCTGTTCAAACTACTTGGCCAAACACCTGTAGGCTTTTGTTTCTTGTGGGAGAGGATTTGTGAGAATACAGGGGCTGTAATTCACAGATGGGTGGTATAGTCTTCAGATGACTGTGCCACCACCTTCTAGACACACGCAGGCTGCAGTACAGCCTGCACTAATTAGTGGGTGGATGGGCTACGAAGGCTTAATTTTCATTCTCTGTCCTAATCTTCTGGAGCATGTCCTGCCTCATGTTCTGTGTCTCCCATTTGGAGCAGGCCTTTTGATCCTTGGTAATGAGCTCTACAGGTTCTCACTTCTGTATCTCAGCTAGTCCTTAGTTTTTTTCATCCATTAACTTTACTAGTGGAAGGATTACAGTCTGAAGTATTTTCTTCCACCCCATTTTGGCCAACTGCCTATGTTCAGAAAATGATAATAGTCCAGACCCATACACTGAAAATGAGCTTTTCTTCTTTACTTGAGTTTTTCTACTGGGAATCCAAATGAAATACATATCTTCTGGCAAGTCCCTATAGATTATATTCTTCTCCTTCCCAAAGAAATCCAAGACTAAGACCACTTACACACTGGTGTAGTTTTAAGTTCCTGCCTTTTTTGTAGGAACCTCTTACTAGGGTCAAGACAGAGAAATTTACATGTCTCCAGCTTTAATGTACATAATCTTTGTTTAATTGGCTAATAACAAATGATCTCAATGACCCTGGCACTTTGACAGGAGTAAGCCATATGTGAGAACACAGTTTCCTCTTTATTCGTGCCTTTGCCTCTCTGAGGATAGCGTGTTGTGGTTTTTTTTTTTCTTGGAAATTGTCCCTCCACCTCCTGTCATGGTCAGTTGAAATTGCTGGAGGACAGACTTCCTGCAGATCTTTTCTATGGTGCTTTTTGTTTTGTTCTTCTGATGGAACTGCAGTTCCTTGAATAGTGCCAGGTTCAGGAAGTTAGCTAATAATCTGTTTTTCAATTGACCTGTGAAAGTGCAAGTCATGACCCGCTCTATAGTCAGCATTCAGCAGTGAAAACTGTAAGAAAATAGTTGATTACATAAAGTAATTTTAACTAATCTAGCTCTGAAAGAGTATTAATGCTTTTTTTAGCTGTGTCTGAGTCTCACCTGATCCATGAGCTGATCAGCTCTCTAAACCAGCTGGAAACTATTTAGAATTGTTTTTCTTCCCTAGAATGTATTTTGTTTTGCGTCTTTAGCCAGCTGAATCAGCTCATGGATACATCAGAGCTGGTGGGGTGGAGGGCAGGAATTCACAGCCAGAAGCAGCACTACCTGTTTTTGACAGATTAAAAATAAAGAATATTAAAATAGATGACCACTGTGCCTAAAGCACATTACCACTGTCTCCTGCGGTCAAAAGGACACTTTTAACTCTAATTTTAAGAGCTACTTCTAGGAGTGCTAGTTTGGATATTCTTGTTGAATAGACTATAACCAGATCGTTTGTTCAGCTTTGTACAAGACCTGCTCATTATTCATGGGAAGTATGACAGGACAGTCCATTGACTGGAGCTAGACTTTATTTTTTTGACATTCTCTGTGAAACCTGTAGCTGTGTCTACAGAGTTTTACATTTTATTCTTTTTAAACTCCAATGTGACTTTTCTGGTAGGAGAAACGCACTGGGTGGATGATGACTGTGAAGAGATAAAGGCTCCTGAATGCCCAGCGGGGTAAGTGTTTAACGTCCAACTGCAAAGCCAAATGCAGCAAAGCCAATGGCACACAGCTCTGCCCCAGACCTCCAAACACTGCATCTCTGCACTGGCCCTGTCGTGCAGGCTGAATGCCTGTGGGTTGGATGCTTTCCTGCGCTTCACCATCTCTACAGTTAGGCTGATAGTATTGTAATGCTTTTGCCGTTGAGCTGCTAGATGAGTAGTGGTGTATGATATGCAAGCTCAAGCTCTTGGTCTTTGATCACCCGATCAAAGAGGGGTTTGTTAACCACATACGGAAGGTAACCAAACTTGCTTGAAGTCAGTGGAAAGGTTTAAGTTTTTCTGATTTCAATAAAATTTAGCTTGAGCCATATGTCAATGCAGTTCAGGCCACTTTTTAAAATTTAATTTTGTACTTCTAGCATTATGTTCCTAAATGAAGGGATTTCTAAATTGCAGTGGGATTCACGCTTGACTTAGTATTTGAGCACATGAATAACACTGAGAAAATAAGCACTTTTGAAATCAGTTGCCTCACGATTATCCTTAAAGGGAAGCATCTCCTCAGGTGCTGCGTTGGGTTGCAGCTCAGTCTGTGCGATTAGGAGGATAGTTTGGAGGAGACAGAAGGCCCTGCTTGTCCTGGTGGCTGCTTACCCGCACAGCAGGCGACAGACATTAAAAGTCCAGGTGCGTCCATCCAGAACACATCTCTGCCTGCTTAGGGTCACCTCCCAGTAGCAGTAGAAATAAAAATGTAATAAAATAACAAGAAATGCTGTCATCTTTAGTATGTGAGAATGAGCTCTGCCTCACAAAGCTCTCTCAAAATGCCACATGGACTTTTGTTTGTGAAGAAAGAAGACCAGCTGTCATGACACATGTGGTTTTTAACTACAGATTGTATGCTAGGGTGGGTACTCATGCATACTTTTTTTTTCCCTTCTCCGTCTTCTATAAGCACTTGCCTTTTTGGACTATATGCTTTTAGCGGCTCAGGAAATATGTCTTTTATGTTGGAGCTCAGCCCTTTCACTGACTGTGAGCACGTATTGGATGTTACTAAGTGTGAAGATTATCAGTTTGTGCTGATCTGTTAAGTAAGCAAGAAAATACAGACACATAGCATATGCAGTAACTGTACTTTAGATTCTCTGGAGCCTCAGTGAGCAAGTGGAAATTAAAAACAAAATAAAAATTTTGAAATACTGCCTTATGCTCCTGCTGCTTTTGTTTTTAGCTTTGTTCGTCCTCCTTTGATCATCTTCTCTGTTGATGGTTTCCGTGCATCATATATGAAGAAAGGGAACAAGGTCATGCCCAATATTGAAAAGCTGAGTGAGTACATCTGTTTTTTTACAAGAAACGAAGGACAATTTCTTGCAGCCCAGTTGTTTTCATTGTTCATTGAGCAACAGATGTCAGTGTGGAGCTGATGGGTAGAAGGGCTGCGCTAAGTGCAGGGCTCCTCTGACTGAAAGGCCTGACAAAGATTAAGTCCTTTTTGTCATGGAAGTGAAATGGCAGAAGTCCCCTTTGGTTTAGATGGTATTAACTGGTGGCTTGAAAGCACCCTGGCTAAAACAGCACATGGCAGTTGGAGAGTGAGGAGAGAGCTGCTGCTTTGGGGAATGTTGCTCAGAAGCAGTGACCTTCGTATGGTTTTGTCAACAAAGAAATGCATCTTCAGTACATGATATGTATCATGCAGTCTTACAGGCTAGTTGGGAGGTGCCCACAACATTTTCCACTTGATCCAGAAATGTTGAAGATACGTGGGTGCAGGAGCTGTGGTGAATGTGTGATAGATGCTGGGGACATGCCCCAGCGATGAGCAGCCCTGCACTTGCCTCTGGGGCAGTGTGCATCCGCCTGGCTTTGTGGAGTGCTGGACATAATCCATATTTGAGATGCTTGGTATAGCATGGTAATTTGTGTGTGTGCCTATGCCTTTTAAAGGTGGTGTTTATTTATATTTTTTTCCCCTGTGTGTGTGCTGGCCCTTGTGTAGCCATCTATGGTTGGACTCGATGATCTTAAAGGTCTTTTCCAACTTAAATGATTCTATGATCAGAGGGGCTGTGGCCAAAGCCTGTTGTGAAACTAAAGCTTTAGTATATTTGTCACTTAGTATTAGCCTGTGTTTTCTCATGTTGTTTTACTTAACAAGATACTTCCAGAGATTCTGGACTTTGGAAGGAGGCTAGGTCAGAAAGCAAAATGGTCTGTGGAAACGTAGCTGGTTCTGTAGTCCTCTGGCTGCGTTATTTCTGTTGGTTTTTGTGAAGTACAAATAGTGCGTGAGTGGATTTACTACTGTCCCATAGGAAGATCTGCCAAAGTTAAGAAGCAGAATGTTCACTTCAATTGGTTAAAAATTAACCAGTGTCTGCAGCATTTTGAGGCACAGCAAATGACTTCCTCTGTTTTTGTTTTCCCTGTCTGAGCGCTTCACTTCCTAATGTTTGCATTTGCTATTGATTTTTCAGGATCCTGTGGAACACATTCTCCTTACATGAGACCTGTCTACCCTACAAAAACCTTCCCCAACTTGTACACACTTGCTACTGTAAGTGCCTGGGAAAGACTTTTTGATGATAAAGTGTTGCACTGCTGTAGAAATGTGGGTTGTGGAAAGCCAGGTTTTCTGTTTTGTTTTGTTTTTTTTTTTTAATAGAACTGCTTCACTGTCAATCCTTTTCAGTCTTAGTTACATGAAGTATTTTCTTCAGTATTTTGAAGTTCTGAGATGAAGTGTATCTCACCATTATAAACCCTGTTGCAGCTTTCCTCTGCTTTCTTATGTCAGCTTTTGCGGTTATTTGTACTGCTGTGTAATTACAGGTCACAGTTTTTCTAGGGGAAAAAACATCACCCCTAAAGTCCTACCTAGAATATAACCAGCAGTTGTTCCTTCGTTAGAGTAGCTGAAGTCAGCGGAGCTGACTTAGCAGCTGACTTACAGTTTACAGTTGCTGAGTGTGTCTGGATGCTGCGCTTGCCCTGCAGTAAAATGAGCCATCACCTCCGTGCTCTGGTGGCATGGCTGGCGGCCAGGCTGTCCCTGCCCTGGCAGGCAAACGCTCTGGTGTGACACTGACAGCGCTCCCACAGCTGGACTAAGAGTTGCCCTATGTGCAGCTGCATTTTTACCTCCTTCCTCTTTTCCTGCACAAATGTTAAATGGAAAGAGAAAGGAGGGGATGGAGGAACAAATAGCTGGGCATGGGAGAGGGCCAAGAGAAAGGGAGAAGTACAGGAACATCTTAAATTGCCTTTACTGCTGGACAAATTGTGATATAGAAGCATGGCTTTGAGTGACTTGCTTTATTTTTTTTCTTGGAAGTAACTCTGAACTCACAGAGGCTTCTGGTGAAGATAACACTGGAAGTGGAAATGTTTGTTACTCTTGCAACCAGAGAATGAATTACTGTTTCCAGAAAGGGAATTCATGGAGAGGAACTGAAAGTTCAAATCAAACTTATTTTCATAAATTTTGCTTATATTAGACGGCCTGAAGCTAACTTTTATGTGGTGTGAAAATTCCTTAAAGTATCAAGTAACGGGAGTTTTTATGCTTTTTAGAACAATTCAGTCATGTCCTACTGCTTTCATTACAACAGGCAGTTTTAAATGGGCTTATCTTAAAGTTAAAACCTTTTCTGGTGTGCAGTAGAGAGACACCTATTTTAAAATAATTTAGTGGTATTTGCAGATAGCTATGAAGAACTGGATTTGTGTGCATTAGGGTTTTACTAATTAATCTACTTCTGCACAAAGGGACTCTATCCTGAATCACATGGAATCGTTGGCAATTCGATGTATGACCCGGTGTTTGATGCCAGCTTCAGTCTTCGAGGGCGAGAGAAATTCAATCACAGATGGTGGGGAGGTCAACCAGTAAGTTTCAGATTCCTTTTTCCTCCTCCCCTCCTCCTGCTCCTCTCTTCCCCTCCCCTCCCCCTGTGCTGTGGAACATAGCCAATAATAATAATTAAAAAAAATACATCTGTGAACAATTTGTACCTAATCTTCCCCCCGGCTGGCCCTGTGTCTATCAATTTAAAGTAACGTTTTGAGTTGGCTTTTGCTTTTCAGAATAATAAAGCCATTGATTATGGAAAGGTGCTTGTGTTGATCAGTATAAATTAGATGTGGCTAGGAAAAAAGCCCTCACTTTAGGCATCAATTTAACACTATATTTTCGTCACTGTGGCATAATGTTTCCTTTTCATTATGGTTTCTCAGGTTTTCGTCCTAGTAATGTTCTTGTGGCAGTTTTAGTATTAATGTTCTGTCAGCATAGCATGGCACAACTTCATAATTATTATTTGTTAAGTCCACAAGCGATCACTGTTACCTGGTTTGCTGCAGAGGCTGTAGAAGTTTGTGAATTAATTTTTACCTTGAGCACAGCAGCAGCGGCTGAAGTAGGTTCTCTCTCCTAGGTTAGTGTTGGACCTAGTTTCTCTAGCTCTGGATCCTTATTCTGGGCAAAGAAATGGCCTCCTTCAAAATATTCTGCAGTACTACGGCTAAGAAGGTCCACTTGCTTCTGCTCACTTTCCCCTATTACTGCATGCTGTGGTGGCCTGCTTTGCCAACAGAAGTGGATTTAAATTAAACTAAGAATTTTTACATGCAAGCAGCTGAGGTGCATGCGCATTTCATTGCACTGATTACTTAGGGAATGATAGTTTAAAAGCTCCCTGACTGGTTAACTCCACAAAAGGGTGAGGTCGTAGAGATGGCGAAATCGGAAGGGGTTTGGAAACACCATAATCTGCTGTTGCTGTTTCCTAAAGTGATCAGTGTCATCCCTCAAATCTCTAAGACACATTCTAAGAGACTAAAGAAAGATACTCAGGTGGTTTTAGGCTTAGCAACTGTGTGTTATTTGTCTACATGTGGTTTTAGTTTGCAACAAATATGATACAAGACAATTTAGAGCTGCAGGCAGATGTGTCTGACAGTAGCTGAGCCAGAATGAGATACTTGCAGTCTTGTAAAATTTGTCAGCATAACAGTGAGCGTAGTCACTCCCTTGCGCAGCTATGGCCTGGGTTAGCTTTTAGCATCGTGGGGGTCGGACCCCCACATCTGGGTTGTGTGGAGAGGTGAGGAACATGCCTAGGTATTATCCTCCTAGATGTGAGCAAAGCAGCAGGATCAAAAAAAGCAATGAAATGGTGGCAGTGGGTAACCTCTTCCTCCATATGAGCTACAGCCAGAGCCACACAGCTAACAAAGCGTGTCTGCTGCAGTCAGGCATCGAGCTCATAGCAAATATTGGGGCTCAGCTGCTGTGTGACAACTTCTTAAGCAGGTGTAATTTAATTATGCGCTGCAAATTTAATTGCACATCTTACCTTAATCGTGATTAGGTAGGAGTTAGTGGGGAACTAACTATTGGGGTCTGTACAAATGTGTCTATTTTTAAACTATGGTATTTAAAAAAAAAGTACAACAGAAGTCTATAAATACTTTATCACCTGCTGTGTTGAGTGGGGAACATTGGTAATTCCCACACCCATCCATTAGAAATGCCTGTGCTGCTTCTGAGAATAAAAGTTTTGCTGGATTGTAAGCAAGGGTCATGAAAAATGTCAGCTGAGAAAGAGTTCAAGAAAGTTACACAACAGTGGATGACCATACGCTGGATGAAATCCTCAGAGGACCGAAGGGAGTGTTGCTTACATGAGTAAGGACAATAAAATAAACCAGCTGATGCTGAAGAAGTGTTAAAAAGGAAAAACATACAAATAATGTAATAAACTGGAAATATCTTTGGAAAATTGGAAACAAATGCATAGAGGCAAGGCTATAATTCAATCCCCGCACACTTTATATGAGGGAAACCTGTAAGTTTGGCAAACCTGAGAAGAGTGGCCATAGTGGTTGGGTAAGGCAGTGGCAGTGGTGGTATATTTCTTGCAGAAATATGATATAAATTACACTCTCTATTCATATGGAATGATTGTACATTTGATAAGAGAATTGCAGATTTTTGTAAGAAAAAAATCTCCATCTATGTATGGATAAGATACAGTCAGTTTCTAACTCCATTTTATACTTTTCTCTAAATATGACATGATATAGACTGCCAAAAATAGCTGGTAATGAAAGACAAAACAGTAAAATGAAGGGGAAGGTAAATCAGGTCTGCATATCACAGAAATGTAGCCTGTCATATACATATTCATCTGTTTTAGGTCTTGGGTCTCAGGCTGAAGTGCTCAACTTCAGAGTGATACTTAGTTTGCACAGAATTGGGAATTATTATTTTTCCTCCCAGGAAGGTAGGAATAGCATCTAGGACACTCAGCCTTGTATTATGGCTAAAAATGCCTACAGGAGAATGTAACTTAATGTTGATAATTTCTGAAATATTTTTTTGCTTTTGGAAACTGGCCTATTGTATATGGCTTTGTTAAAATGTAGGGGGGGGGTTGTTTGTTTGTTTAATTACTTATTCTAATACTCAGCTTCTTGCTGGGAAACAGCCAGGTTGCCATGGACACCAGTGGGATTTGGCAGATGAGTAGCTGAATGTTTCTACACCAGGAATTATGAGAAATTAACTTTAAGAGTATTAGGAAAAAGAGAAGGGGGGAGAAGGTGGCTTGGAAGTGTTTTGATGTGCTGTAGCTGGTTGTAGGATTTCCTGAAATCCAGTCTTCTGATTTAGTATACAACCTTGATTTATTATATAAGCTTCAAACCACCTTGTTTTCAAAACAAAAGTATTTAACAGGAAACAGCGGCCAAACCCCTCCTTGTATTGCTACAGCATCTCACAGAAATTGTGAGCATCAGGGCCCATGCTCCCAAGGGGGTAAGTAAGTTTACTGCTCATTTTTCATGACACTGAGAGTCTATTTTCATCTCAAGTAATAAAGCACTAAATTAGGCCCCAGCTGCCTTTGGCTTCTATTAAGCAGTAGTTTTCCATGTCTTGATCTGTTTTAGTGAGCTTAAGCTTACATTGCAGACAATACATTGGTTTTTTTAGTGATCTTTCTTGATCCTTAAAAACAATCCTCCCCAAGGTCAGAAGATGGCAGGTATGAAACTGCTGGCCTGTGGTTAATGGGGACGGAGAGAGTCCTTCAGAAGGTAACCCAGCTTGGGTCTGAGTTTGTCTCTAAGGATGCCTGCCTGTCTCTTCAGAAATATCTTCATTATAAAGTACTGAAGGTTTTTTAGGGCACTTTGTATGAAGCTTTATTTTCACTATTAACCTTTTAAAGAGAATACAGCCTTCAAAAGGACCCAGCTTGAGATGCTGAGATAATCCTTCAAAAGTGCCATGGCATTCCTAGATAAGGGACAGCATGCATGAAGCTGTCTTTACAGTCTGCAAGGCATGCCTGTAGACACCAGGCATCACTGCTACACATCTTAACCGGATATTCCTGATTTTATCTAAATGTCACATTCTATATCAGTCTTTGGAAGAAAAGCATTTTGCTTTCCTCTTTACTGGGATTTTGTTCATTTTGACTATCTAACTATTACAGAAAGAACTTTGTATTTTCATTTTCTAGTCTAGTCAGCCTGAGCATTGCTAGGATAGTTACATCAGAGGAGCCCAGGCTCTGCAGAAAGCTGTCATCTGCCTGTTTGTCCTGAGCGCATTTTGCAATCACTTTGTTGATTGGTGGGGGAAGCAGAAGGAGCATGTCTATAATTGTCTTTTTATAAGTATTTCTTTTTGTCTAGCTTGAGCCATGGAAATTCAACAGGGCTCATTGAGTCCTTGTAATTATTTAATAGGCTTCTTGTAGCAAAATCTTCTGTCTGGGCTAGAAGGCAATGCTTAGTTGTCAAGGCTGTGAGATCATTTGTGTCCTGTTAAAGAGTACCGAGTGTGGAAGGGGCTACTCCATGTTTTACTTTGTTGACAGGACAAATTGTGAATGGTGCTGGAGTGTAATATTTGACGCCAACCCGGTATTAAACCTGCATGCTTGCACCGGTCTTGTACTTGTTTCTTTATCTGGGAAATGCTGTGATTTTCCCTTTCCCACCTTTGCCTGGATGTGGAAGGGATTTCCCATTCATGCCTTATCAGCTCTCGGCTGCAGTGGGTTTATGTGCTTCCCCTGCCTTGATGTGATTCTCCTTCCTGACTGGAGACTGGGAGCATATTTGCACAACTTGACCCAAGGGCTGGACTTCAGAGCTGTTCCTCCCACCAGCCCTGACCTGACATGCGCTGCTGACCTTTCACAGGTCCTTTCACAGTGCAACGAATACGGGGCAGCCTTTGCAAAGCTATGGGCTCTTACTCATTAATGGAAGATTAGAAGTAGGGAGGTGCCCTCCTTTCTGTGCAGGTTTTCAAAGACAATTCAACAACTATTTTGAATAACTGTTTATGTAGTATCTGTGTGCAAATGTGTCTAGCAGTCAAGGGAGAACTTGGGACTTCTAGGTTCCATATGGCATTGTCATGTAAACTATTGCTTACGCTGTATATTTTTATCCATAAATAAATGAGAATAATTATAGCCATTCAACACAGAGGCTATAAAAATGACAGGGATCCAACTTACAAGTTATGTTTCATATACATCTAGAAAAACATGTATTTTTTTCTTGGGACATTTGCCAGTGTACTAAGCTTGAATCTGTGGGTCCATAATTTAACAGATCTTTCTGCATTGGAGAAGTTAGATATTATCTAATTCCTGTGGCATGGTATGAAGACAGAGTGGTTAATCTTAGATTTTTTTCTTTTTTAATATATATTCCCCTCCTCTCTGCTTAAGCAAATTACTTCACAAAAATGGCCTTTATATAGCCTGCAATGCAATGAGGCTTGTCCCATGTGCAAACCAGGAGTGTACATCTGACACAGTTAAACAGCTGAGTATAAAATTCCAACATATTAACAGTTAGAACCAATGTATTTACATATGGCAAATAAATTACATCAGCTCACAAATGGTTCTGACCTTGCAACACCTAACACAGCAAACTTTATGGTAAGTGACCTGAACAGATGTGATCAGCCATGGAGTGTATATAACGCATTACATTTACATGTGGAGTACTGGAACATCTAGGATTAATTAACTTTTAAGACTGTGACTCTAAGCAATGGAGAGGAAGTGGAACAATAGGCTTATTCCCTTAATGTCAATTGTTTTGGATGGACAAGGTTGAGAGGGCATCAGCTAACTTTTTTTTTCTATCCTACCTATGTGTACTGACAGTGTTTTCAGTCTGTAGGAGGCATGACTTATAGTCTGCCTTGAAAGGCAACTAATTTAATTTAAAGACAGTGAGAGATGTACACTGGTGATTAGGCTGCAGTAAGTTTGCCATGCTTTTCTGCTGGAGTTACTATGCTATAGCTGAGGGTAGTAAGGAAACTTGGGTGCTCCTGTCAGCTGCTCCAGTGTGTTGTCTGATTCTATCTAGGCGGTAAAGGGTCTGGCTAACCAAGGGCATTTCTGGTAGAGATTGCTACCACTAGATTCATCAATAGCTGTCACTACTCTCAAACACTGGAAATTTAATGTAAAGCTTGTTCAATGCAGAGGAAATTCTTTCCCCTAGATAATTGCTGCTTCTATGCATGCTTAAAGATGTCTCTGCAAATGTATTGTTATGAGTAGCAGCTTTAGGAATGCAGTTGAATGGTGTTGAATTTTCTTATTTTGGTTTCAAATAAACCAAAGACTTTTTTTTTTTTCTTTTTTCTGAAGAAAAGGAGTGGAGGAGCCCAGTAGCATTTTGTTGTAACCTTGAGTTGAACCAGGCTCTTCTTAGTAAAGTCAGGATGGAGTCATTCAGATTCACTTCTCAGGTGTTGTGGTCAGATCAACAGATCATTGTCTTATCTGTTGAGCTTATTTCAAGTGCAGCAGACACATGTCCTCATCCAAACAGTTAATGCCAATGTAAATGGCTGCATTCATGAGGTGAAATACTTGGGAGCAGGGAAAGTTCGTTTTTTCCTTGTCTGAAGCCAGCCTAGGTGCCTTTATACTACCTTTACTGCTCACTTAGGAGTGCGCAACTGGGAGCATTGTCCACTTACTTGCATTACTCCAGGTTCAGTAAGGTGTTCATGTTGTTTTCACATGGCACACATGAAACACACTCTATGCTCAGCAGGAATAGCTACCACCTTCTTGCAAGCATGCTGAGTACCTTGGAAATGTACGTAGGGCCTAATTATTCATCTGTCAAGATGACTACTGTTTTACTTGCTTGGCCAAAGGGAGGATGTCTTTTGGCACATGTTTAAAATTGTTGCCTAAAATAGATCATAGGATCATGGGTAATTTCAGCAGTGCTAAGTCAGGAGCAGCACAGGATGGCTTCAGCTGCTGAGGGTGGAACTTGGCTGGTCTGATTTGGCTAACCAGGCGGGCTGGACTTGTGCAGGCCAAAGCACTAGAAAGTCAAACTAGAGTTAACAGATGGTAAAATCCAAATACTGAATTCCCTGGACTTAGTTTGTTGGTACCTTCCCAAAGATATCTGCAAAATTATTTAAAATTTGCAGGAACACAAACACTTTCAAAGAAAAATAAATCTGCTTCGGCTCTGTAGGGACAATGGCTTTCCAACTACAGCAAGACCAAAGAGTGTAACAGCAGTGGAGCTGACACTTCTCATGCTGAATTTGTATTTAACCTCTTTTCTCTACCATGGTGGGGTTCTGCTCTAAGAATAAATCTGTAATGTAAAGAAAAATGTAACTGCTCTAAGTGTGGCCCCTTTTTCACCTGCTAAGCCCATGAACCAGTAATGAATATGGAGTAGCCCCTGCCTCTGATTGCAGCGGATTGGCTCCCTGACACACTGAGGAGCACAGCTTCCTCACCTCTCCTATTCATCCGTATCCTTCTGTCCCATTCTGTCAGGGTTAATATTCTGTGAGTATTTGAAAACAATATTGCTGTTACTCAACAATTCAAAACTAAATTCCAATATAAATTCAAAGCCTTTTTTATCTTTCTGGGGGACTTGCTTTGCAGCCACATCATCTTGTGGTCATTGTCACCATGCAAACCCCACTGCTGGTGAAAGGCTGCAGAGGCTGGGGGAGATGGTGGGGGAGCCCCTATTTGTTGGCAGTTTGAGCATACATTAATATGAAACAACCCTGAAATAAGACTCTTGAGAGAGACACCTGAAAACAGATGATGGGCTGCAAATGTGTGGCCATTCTGCTCCTGTTCTTGCTGCATGTATTTAGTAAACCACCATTTCTGTAAAGTTACCATAGATCTATGCTTCCCTGGAAAACAGGATACATTACTAGAAAGTTTGAATACAATGAAAACAAATGATCTATTATAGCTGTGATTTTAATTTAACTGGATTGAGTCCAGTAGGATTTGGAAGAGAAGGACATGAGAGATAAGGGGTGTGTCCAGGGCACTGGAAAGGCAAGGATGACCAATTTTCACATAAATAACATAACTATATTCAAATTTCAATGTGGTTAACTCTAGTCTCAGTGTGCAAATATCTTTTATCAGACTGTGCCAAATTTATTACAATTAACTCTGCTGTATGAATAATTCAGGCCAGACATTTGAATAATGCATGCCCAGATGATGGTTTATAAGTGCCTTGAATATAATTTCAAAAAGTTCATTTAAAGTAAGCCAAAGATTTTGCAATTACTAAGTAAGGGAACTATGTTTTGGCTTAACTACCTGTGAAATGGATAAATTGCAGTATGCATAAATAATGGCAATAAATAATCTAATTGTATATGTAATGCTGATCTTTAAGCCATTACCACCTTTGAAATGAGTTTTGAGAGAACTTTGGTAGTTCCTTGCAAGAGAAATTTAGTTCTGTAGGGCTACAAACTCATATTGTCTGCTTTCCTTGATTGCAGACCTTTCTGATGTTTGGTCATTCTCACTCCCCTGCCTTGTATAGCTACTTATAGAACAGAAAAGTGAAAGAGAGTGAAGGGTAAGAAAGAGAAGGTAATGAGGATAACCAGGGGTATGGTATGGCTTTCATTAGAGAAAGATCAAAGCAACCAAGGCTACTCTTGCTCAAAAAAGGAATAAATAGCAGGGAATATCATGAATGTTGTATAGAAGTGGGAGAAGAAAGAATTTATAACCTGTTTTCAGACTATGAGAACAGTACCCTAAAACCAGTGAAACTGGCAGGTTTAAACCAAACAAATAAAAAAATACACTCATGCAGTGTGTGTCTGCACTGTGGAACTTTCTGCTACAAACTGATTTATAGGCAGAAAAATATATGGAATTTGAAGGATTGAAAAAGGGATTTGAAAAATTAATGGAGATTGTTTCTACCCTTTCTATCAATCACTGTTTTGGGTGAGCTCAAAAAGTTCTTAAATATGTATGGATGAAGGTGTCTCTTCCTGCTTTTTTTATATGCCTGCTCACTCATCTGTGCCATTTCTTGTATACTCTTTTCTAACACGTTTTCTGTTGATGGCTACTGATGGTAGAATATGGGGAAAGAGGGACATTTATGTAGACACTGATAGTGTTAACCTGGGTTCTTTTCTAACTGAGTATCCTCCAAAACTTGAACATTAAAGGCTCAGGAGATTAATGGCTGGTTTTGAAAACTAAATGGAATACCAGAGAAATTCCTGGACATGAATCTTAATGCTTTGCAATAAAAGCAACACAGATTTAGGGCACAGTGAGTGACTGATCCACTGCTACAGAATTTGCATAGGTTTGTCACTCCATGTGTTCGAGTTGGGGACGCAAGCTGAAAACTGTAATCTTCACTTCTAGGCTCAGGGTAGAAGAATGTGTCTTGAAAACATTTTCTTTTTTACTTCAGAGAGTCATTAAAGACCTGAACACATTCTAATCCTCTTATATTTTTTTCCTCATTAGATTTGGATTACTGCAGCCAAGCAAGGGGTGAAAGCTGGCACATTCTTCTGGTCTGTGTAAGTTCCCTCTCTTTTCTGGAGATTGTAACTGATAATTCAGAATTAATTTGATGCAAGTATTTGCAAAGTGGTTTTCCTTACTCTAAGCAATTGATAGCTTGGAGACCATGACCTGTCACCCTTTCTTGCTTCATTTATGCAATGTTTCAAAAAACTAAAGCTGATACTACAATTTCCTACTTTAAGTTCACATACTGATTTTTAGCAGTTGTTTGAAGAAAAGATGTGTGACTATGTAAAAAATTACTTTCTATTCACAGTGTGTTGTTTTGCCTCCTTAGTATTGCTAGCAATGTTTCCTAGTCTTCTGAGTGCTTGTGGAAGACTCTTATTGTCTTCTTATGTCATCTGACATCAATAGCCTAATCAACTCAAAAGCCTGACTCATTCATTTTACAATCCAGTCTGACCTTTGAGTAAGGTATCAAATTTCCCTTTCCTAAAAGACAGCCTTGAGGATCTTTGCTGTTTATTCTTTTGTTTAATGGTTCCAAATTATTTTCCCTTGTCCCAACTAAGACGTATCTTCCTAACTGAAAAGCAGTGAATTTTTATAATTTCTGAGTTCTGAGGAATTTGTGTGCATCAATCTTTCTACTTCATTTTAGTGGCAGGATTGCAGGAGCAGAGAACCTGGGCAAAATGTTGAGATTGAAGTGCTAAGGGGGTTTGCCTATTTTTCTGTGATTCCATTAAGAATTACACACTTTACTCCTCTAAATATCATATAGCATATGGAGGGAGTCATAAAATGTACCACGTACAAAGCTAATGATAAATTTAGGTTTGCAAGAGAGTTATCTGACAGAGCTCCAGTCTGGTGCTCTACAAAACAAAGAAATTAATGTGATTCCTAAGTTTTACAACTACGTAGTCACCATAAACACCCCAGGCAGTGCATGCTTGGGGTTATAGTGTGTTATGGAACATAACCAAGGATATGTCATATGAATGGCAATAGTAAGGGAGAGAGACAGCCACTTTATGTATGAATGAAATATATATGCCTTAAAACGGTATTGTTAATTTGGGACACAGAATGGGTTTTGGCAGAATTTTCAGGCAAGCTATTTTAGGAAAACAGAAGTGTTAAAAATATTAGTCACAAATTACTTAGTTGAAATAATGGATTTTTTATTAATTAAAAATTAATAAAATTTTCAAAACTGGGCAACATAGAAGATTATTATTCCACTCTATGATTTTGCTTTGTCTGCAAATTTTAGCATAAATTCTCATTTTTATAGTTGTTTTACTACTGAAAGTTCTCTGTGTGGTTGGAGATGGAGGGACCACTGTTGTTCTACAAGGCATTAAAAAATGACTTATTTCAAAATGGCTGTTGGCATCTCTTTTTCTCTGTCAGACATTTCCAAAGAGTGCTGAATTCAGTTCAGCATGGTGAATGCAAGATGGTTGTATTTGATTCCTGCCTTGGGGTTCTGCTATTGGCCTAATGGAATCTGGCCTGACTATGCTATTATATTAAAAGAACTGTGTGGTCACTGACCTGCAGAGCTTTCCTAAAATGAGATGTTTGGAACTTTTAACGGCTGTTTGTAAGGTTAGTCATTCTCATAGCATGAACTTGGCCTCAGAAACCAAGTGAGAAGTTTCAGGATACAGTGAAATAGGATGAGTCTGTTCTGCAGAGCGAGAAGCTGTCAAAATTGTGCAAGTCACTGTGCTGATGGCCTGGTGTTTCAGATGGCTCTGTTCTGATTAACACCAGTTTCACCCTCAGTTTGGTTACTATTAAGCAATGGGAACTTTTCCAGTGTCTTCAAGACTACCAGAGCAGGACGGTTGTTTAAATCTGATGTAAGGAGTTTAATGTTTTTTACTCATGCCAGCTATCCAATGGCAGCACCACTGTGCATGAAAAAGGTTCAAGGGTTAAAGCTACCAGAATAGATCTTCGTTCACTCATATTTAGAACAGTGAGGTTTACTGCCTTGAGTTCTGACTCCAGTTACAAACTTTTAATCATCTTTCTTTTGGAGTCTGTGGACATCCAGGAGATCTGAAGTGACTCTGTTTGCAAAATAAGAATCAGTATCAGCCAAGAAAGAAGATACAGCATACTAAAAACAAATGATATCATTATTCATTTTAATCATGTTTGAATTAGTTCACAGCAATGCTTTGTTGATGCTTTTTGTATTCTGTGATAACAAGGTATTTTTTTGTATTTTGTGGTCCAGTGTTATCCCCCATGAGCGCAGAATATTAACAATACTGCAGTGGTTAACCCTTCCAGACAATGAAAGGTAATTCACTTATTGTTATCTCCTCTTGGGTAACTGCTTGCTTGTCTTCTCCATGAAAGCAGCTAGAAGAGCAAGGGGAAATTTAATTCTAAAAATAACTTTTGTCTGTTACACAGACTTACAGATTTAAGGATTTGTTTGGGGTTTGTATTTAGCTTATCTTATTTTTTATCTCAGCTTTTAACCATCAGCATTTTGATACTTCCCAATGAATGTATGGTATGAGTTTACTTCTCATCAAGAAGCATTTAGTTACATGGATTAACTTGGGTTGTTCTTATCCTACTGAGTCTAATATGGTTTAACAACCCTACAGACAATGGCAGTTGCAGAACCGGACCTTGAGGACTGGGAAAATGTTAAGATTTTAATTACAAGTATTTTTTAGTACAAAAGTTCCCACATGCTGCTGGCTGCAAAGCTCAAGCGAGCTGCTGTTGTGATCGCTCCTACAAGACTTAGAAAGAGCATGTGTCCTCAGATGGTGCGCATGTGCCGCCCTGCATGTGTTCTTGGATTTAATAAAACTGTAGAACAACTAATTGCTTAATCGTACCATGGAAACATATGACTGAAAGCAGTTCTTTTTCCATAAAATCAACTCTTATTGGAAGGCTGACTTGATTCGACTTGACCTAACAGGTTGGGGATTTTTTGTTGTTGTCAAAGGAAAGCTACCATGAACAAGACCTTTCTTTCTTTCAGGCCTTATGTTTATGCTTTTTACTCTGAGCAACCAGATACTGCTGGCCACAGATATGGTCCTTTCAACTCAGAGGTTAGTACACATTTTCTTCTGCAGAAGAAGCACGTGTCTCAAATACATTTTTGAATAATTGCCACTGCTCAAGAGTAACGTTTTTAGCAACTTTTTTTTTTCACTTGTTTCTGCAGTATGCTTCCCCCCTGCCAGAGAAAGCAAAGTTATTGTCTATAGGATTTATTATGTGAGATTCACTTGAGAGAAGGAACTGCCTGTGCCTGTCAGGAGGTTATTTCTCTGTGTGACATGATAATGCAAGTGGAAAGATTTATTTGGCAAAGATAAGAGTATATTTGGGTTCAACAGCATAATTTAACTTTCCTCTATCAATTTATCCTTCTTAAAAGTAATAAAAATATAATGTAGAAAAGATTGAGGAAAAATGCAGAGAAGAAAAAGCTTTCTTTAAAGCTAACAGCCTGCAGTAGCCAAAGTAATAATTCCAGGCTGTCGTGAACTGTAAGAAGATGCTATTTCCAGTTGCATATAGGCCCTACAGGGTTTCAGAAAGCTTTGCCAGTATTGTTCCCTCTGGACCAGACTGTTGAGTTTGGAAAAAGTTTTGAAGCACCATAAGGTATTTTAATGAAAAGTTATGTGCAAAACACTACTTTAGTTTAGCCCGTTGTTGGAGCTTTGGGTAGCTGGCTGGGACTGATAAGTACTGCTTCCGTGCCAACACTGTCCATGTGAGAAGAACTTAAAGACTATGCACTTGTCTGGGAATTGTGGGGAGGTAAAATAGGTTCTATATCCAAATATCCTACTACTTCGGGTGGCTATTGATCTGGAATCTCCAATGATCTCCGACATCCAGCAAAAGTCCCGTAGTTTCAGTGCAAATACATGCCTGAAGATTTCCATCACAAAACTTCAGGAGTTTTTATACATACTTTTTAAAAGGTAAAAAAATATTTGCAAATCTTTGAAAACCAAGGAGTGTATCAGATACCTACCCTTTGGAAGGTAATACAAATCTCCCCAAACAGCCAAGTACCCAGCAGTAGTTTCTTACTTCTTTGGTATACATCTGATAGCTGTTTTCTAGCAGAGAAGAGAGCAAAGAGAAGCAGCATTAGTCTTTTAAATTTTTTTAAATATGACTGAGTTATTTGGGTTGTTTAAATAAATTTGCAGTGGTTATGAACTTGCTGCAGGTAGCATCCCAGCTGGAGCAGCTTAAGCTGTGGCCCCAGAGCAGCGGGTGTTAGGAATTGTTCCAAACCAGGTCTGAAACACCATATTAGGTAGGAAGTAGTAGTTCTTTTTCTGGATAAGAAGTGGTTAAAATATGCCAACACTCTTGCTAGGTTGACAGGCAATGATATGTCTCCGTGTTGCCATTTGGCTCAGAACAGGAGAGATGTCAGACATCTCTCAAGCAAAGTATCAGTAATGAGAGCTCTCTGATTTTTTTTGTAGTTCCTCTTATTGAAGTGTTACAAGTATTATGTGTGGCTTATGACTGACAACTCTGATTTATTTATCTGTAGACAACCACTTCCTTCTGAGCAGAGTTGTGGGGCTCTTTCCATGGACTTAAAAGAGAATATGAAGATGATGAAATGTTTACTATTCTTTCTCTTGATACTGTTTTCAATATAATTCTTAGGAACTATGAAATTTCCATAAATCAGCTAGAAAGCCCTCAAAGAGATCCCTTTCAGCTGCTTCCCTGATACTGAGTGCACAACTTCCTCGTGAAACCATTCACAGCTGGCAGGAGTTGGACCATTGGAGTAGTACTGACTACTTCATTTTTCTTCATGCGAAGGCAGATGAGCCAAACAATTTATGTTTGAAAACAAGCTCTTAACAGTCCTGTGTTATATTTAAGATGGGCTTCTTATTTCTTCTTTTGAAGAGTGAAGATTTTATACTGAGTTTTCTTTCTGCATTTAGTAGCTTGAGGAATAGTTTTATACCTTGAAAACCTCACAAATATTAGAGTAAAATGAATGTTTACTAGAGCTTATTATACCAAATACTGTTCTAAATGTATTATAAATGTATAATCTTAAAGGTCTAATGGCATCCATTACTGATAATTTTCAGCTTCCAGACTTCAGCAGATGGCACTTAGCGCTTCACAGGACACACACACCAGCCTATATGCAGAGTATCTTAAAAGCTAGAAATAAAAGGACTTAGATGCACTTAAACTTCATTGGTGAATTGCCAGTGTTGTTGATATAAATGGAATACAGATTACAGATGTCCACTAGTGTAGCTTTGCATGTCCTCTAACATTATGAAATTTAATGTAAATGAATTGGTTATCTATGTTTTGGGGGCTTTTTTTTGGCTTTGGGTTTGTTTTTCTGTTGTGGAACATGAATGAACTTCTTAGGAAGTATTTCAGTGAGACCCATTAGGTTTCCAGAAGTAGTTATGGGAGTTATCAAATATGTGCTTGCTCTTGATTTACTTCTGCATTTTTTTTTTCTTTCCTTCTGTGCTTTTGCAGTTGAACTCTGGTAGGTTGGTCCATCCGGGTCAAGGAGCAGAGCTTTGGCTGGCTAGTTACCCTTGTGATGTTACAGTTCCCTTCTGTAAGCAGGGAGGAATTTGTTTCCTTCCTCTATAACTCTATTCTGACTCTTCTCAAGCAAGACTAAGATTTGGCTGGTTAATAAGAACTTGGCTTTTTTTTTTCTCCTAGCTAACTTTTTTTTTTTTAAATAAAATATTCTAGAAATATACTACCATAAGAGCTCTAAACCATCGAAATCTGGCACTGCTAAGCCGTTCCTGCTGCTCCTCTAACATGCTGTCTTGAGACGGCCATTTCCAGTGTTCAGACCTGGGTCTCCTGCACTCGCGTGTTTCTGGCGTTGTGGAGCTCTATCTGAGCCGATTCAGAGACAGTAAAACGAGAATCCTTCCTTTCCCTGCCGCTCCTCTCATCAGGACTGCACAAAGCTTGAAGTGTTTTAAAAACAGAAAACTCTGGTGCTGCTTTATTAAAATGCCTTTCTGGAGAGAGACGAATGAGACTGGACTAGAATCTCCTTTCCAGCTGCTTGCCTTGGAAGCAATGAAACAGCATGGCAGATGGTAACATCCCCCTCCTTCCCTTCCCTGTTTATGTAGCTCTGTAACTGAACAACTGTGAGAAGCTGCCTAAGTACATAGAGGTTAAATATCATCATAAATCTCTGACTCTTCTCAAGCCCACTCAGCGTGCTACATTACGTGCAGCATATTTGTAGTTACTATCTCCTGGTAGGCGTCATCTATGAGCACTTCACACGCAATCCTGAGCAGTGCCAAGAGCCTGTGACTTGTGCTTGCCTCAGTGAGAGTGGTACAGTTTAAAATTATAAGAAAGCTGATTAATGGGATAGTAGCTTTTTCCCAGTTATGTCTTAATTTTTTTTTTCCTTCTATAAGTCTACCCCAGGTATTTATGCATTTGTGAACAACAGCATTACCCAGTAAGATGCCACACTGAAAGTGCTAGGAAATTAGATTCTTAAATTGCCCAAAAAGCTGGTAATAAGGCAGGTAATAAGGTAGCAGTGCAGCCCTGCCTAGCTGATTTGAAGACTACAAGCTCCATGCTGACGAGTCTCACCTTCATAGCTTTGTCCTGCAGACCTGCAGTCCTCAAACAGTGGCCAGTGGGGTTCTGGTGATTTCAGTGGGGTGCATGACCTGGCACACAATGGTGGCACCTGCTAATGCTACTGATGAGGGTAACGGGTGTCACTAATTCTGCCAAACAGTGGGTGTTGGAAATCTTGCAGAAAGCCACTTGGACCGGACAGGCTCTAGTGCTCATACCTGAACTGTCATCCAAGTGAAAAGTTGTGGTTCCACCAACACTCTACCCCACTCATTAAATTGTATGCAATGAATTTTGCTTAAATTGAAAGTAAGTTTACTTAAACTTTGATAATATTAATGGATTAATATTTGATCAATAAGCCCCCTCTGTAAGTATATATTTTCAAAACCAGAAGCCCCACCTATCTTCTGAAACACCAATTTCATTTGCTTTTATGCTGTCTGTTCTCGTAACTGCTGTTCTGCTTTCAGTACAATTTGGTGGATTCCTCCTTAAAAAGAGATCCTAAATTGTCCAAAAGCCTGAATTTTTGTAAAGGCCACAGCATTTATGCTTCAGCATTATGTGGCACAAGTAGCTTTGCTATCTGATGTGAGTTGAGTCAGGCTTTTTTTCTGAGTCCAGACATCTCTCCCCGCCAGTACAGGAGAGTAGTTATGGCTCCCCTCTTACTCCGCCTAAGAGACCTAAGAGAAAGCTTCCTCCTAAGAGGAGACAGGAAAGACCAGTTGCAGCTCCAAAGAAAAGAAGAAAAGTACATAGAATGGATCAATATGCTGCGGAAGCTCGTCGGAAGAAAGTAAGTTTACGTATGTTCCAAAATGTTATGACAGAAGTGCCACTTTTTAGGCACTACTCTAGCTTTGTTTTTTTCAACTTGGGAGTTCACTCCATGCTTCAGGTTGGGATTTTGCAGACAAAGCGTCTATAAATGTACTGGAGGATCCAAAGGAAGGCAGCCAAACCAAACTAAGTCTTCTGGGAGCTATGTTTTTCTTGTTTCAGACTCTATGTTAGGGAAAGTAATCTCTTCATGTTTGTAAATCCAGTCATCAGCTGCAGGCAATGTCAGATAAACGCCTGGGAAGACACTACCAGTGTTGCTAACTCTTCTGAGCTATTACAAATTCTGCAATGTGTTGTAGCCTCCTTAACTTCCCAACTCATGGAAGCCTGGTGATTATTTGAGATTCTGTGCATAGTCATTGTGGTTGTGGAAGAGTCCTGAAAATGTGACTCTCAAGATCTAAAAGTAAAAGAACTTTAAAAAGTTGTTTTAAAAAATGTATTTCAAACCCAGTTTCTGACTTTGGAGGGTAGGAGATTCTCGATCACATGATTTCTGAATGCTGTATTTGCAATAGAAGTGGTGCATAACTCTGTTTTCACAAGAAAAATGTCAAAGAAATTGCTTTATGAGAAAAAGGTGCAAATGCAGGAAAAGGGTGTATTCCTTAATGTGCTGTCTTGCTCCACCTGGCACGAACACATACACTTGTGTATGTTATAGACCACTTCAGGATTATTTTAATTTCAGAAATTTAACTGAATAATAAAAAAACTCTTCAGATAAGCAGCCTATATATTTCTCATATAGGCTTTAAACAAAAGCCCCATACAGTGGAGTGTATCTTGTAAGAGGCTATAAACACTTACCACAGTAGCTTTTTCTGTAGGGGTGTTTTTTGGCTTGTTCCATGATTTAAGTTAAAACAGTTATTTTGAGACTGATTCTTTAACTGTAAAGATATGTCCGACAGGGACATGCAAAAAATTATCAAGTATAAGAAAACAGAAATTTTCTGGAGACCTCTTAACACAGATTACCTGAGAGGAGAACTGGTAACTGCTATGGATGATACTGCTATTACTCATTTGTCATGTTGAGTTACACCCTTCTGGCATGAAGTATAGTAGATAGCTTATAGCATTCTTACTATGTGAGCGTATGCGACTCTTCCTTTCTTTTTCTCTGGATGAAGAGGTCATCCAAACTTACCTTACTTTTCCTGATAAGTCAGCTGTGAAAATGCATCATTTATTATTTCAGATAAAGCATCCTAGTATTACACGATAGTTCTCATCACATCTGCAAGTTAATCTTTCAGTGCTGTTTGAGAGCAATGGAATATGGTACAGGCTGGATCCTACCAACTGAAAAAAAAAAAAAAAAGGATAAAGTGAAAGTCTTTCTTTCGTCTAATCAAGCTTATTCTAAGGGAAAAGGGAGGAGAGAATCCAGTTGTGGGCTATATGTCTCAGATCCCATACCCAGTGCTTTCACATATAGTACCAGCTCTTTATTGCAACACCATCTTGGAGATCCATGTGTCTTGAAAGATAAAATGTTTCTGTAGAGCCTTCCAGAGTCTTGATATCAACGTATTGGGTGAAGAAAGGTATATGCAAGAGTTTTTTTGTTTACCAATTACTCTTTGGAAGTTGCACCTGGGAAAGAACGTGAGGTGTAAGAACATGTCCGCACAAGAAATCCTTGCCTGAATATGCCACCTGCAGCCAACCTTACACTGTAAAGACTATTTGGGGGAAAAACTTGAGCGACGTATAATATAATAAAAGACATCTGGATTTAAAAATTGAAAAGAGACAATGCAAAAGGATGAAGAAATACCAGTGAGGGCCTTTGTAAGAGCTGCTTTGAAGCTTTGGATTCTGGGTAAAAGTTGTATTTCCTTCTATGACTGATGCTATACAAATAGAGTTTCTTAAAAATGGAATTCCTGTTCATTGAGGAAGAATGCTAAACAGACAATTTTATTCTTTTCTAAATTCAAAATGTTTCAAAGTCTTAACTAAGCTGGCTTCTTAGGCTTTACTGAATTAAAATATTTCAAAATTTCACCCTTTGCCTGAACCACTTCCATATGTCACAGAAACTGTTCCTCACCGTGATTCCATTTCTGATGAGCTGCTTCTCTGTGTATTTATAGTGCCACATGGGAAATGACATTTCCTATCTCAGCTTATAACCTATCAGACTTGTTTAACATCCATCCCTTAATGACTCAGGCAGAGGGAGAATTTCTGAACCGTTTCTTTCTGGGTCACACTAATGTGGTGTTTATGTTTCCTTCTCAGAAAATTCTGCCAAAATCTAGTTTTTTCTCATTCAAAGTTTGTTAGCCTTCTGTTTGTCACTGCGACGATGTTTTGTTGCAGATACTTGGACCAGCCAAATCAAACAGAGAAGTGAGGAGGAAGTTGACATATAGTGACAAGCAATGTTTTCTTCTCAAAACAAACAAACAAAAATCTGAGTCCTTTGCCTAAAATATTACTTTAAAATGTTTCTCTTCTCTGTGCCATCTGGTAAAATATGTTGCATTTTCTTATAGTTGAAAACATAATCCAGTGAACATGTCTTGGTGTTTTCTCTTTTGTTTCTTAATGAAAAGGAAACTTAAATGAAGAAATCACAGCACTGTATCCATGTATTCTGGGACCTGCTGACAATTTTGCCATAACTGTCATGTGAGATGTTGAAAACTCTTGGCTTTGAAGCTGAAGAATGCTTCCTCTGAGCTCCATGTGCTACTCAAGTGACTTGCATGTTGTCATCCTAGTATCAGATGTCCTTTGAAGTGAATTTCATTAAGTGACTTGGCGTATGAATCCCAAAGCTCCATTTCATGTTCATGTTTTGACTAAACCATTAATATAAAATAGCCTTTTAAAAGTACTGCTATTTATTTATGAGAAACAAACTGAACCCCAAAGTCAAATGCATTTTTCTAATATCTGTACTTTATTTTACCAAATGTCTGTGTGTCTGTGGGATGCCTAGGATCAGTAATAAAGATCTTCTGCTGGCTTGTGTCAGCATCTTAGCAGGGCTTTCTCATGATGAAATCATGGTGTGGATATAGGAAAGGAAATGATACGATAATTGTAGGTGTAACGTCTCAGCCAAGGCTTTGCCTCTTGACCTGGATGATTATCCTATCAGAGTTTTGCCAAAGGGACCTCCATTTGTAGAAGAATGGAGAACATTGAAATGACAGAATTAACTTTTTTCCTTTCTGCATGTTTATATAGATGATGGTGAATCCCCTGAGAGAGATTGACAAGACAGTAGGACAACTAATGGATGGACTAAAACAGTTGAAACTACATCGATGTGTCAATGTCATCTTTGTTGGTGATCATGGTAAAATAAACAATGTTCTTTATGAGTATATAAATGGTTAAGCGAGGTAGCTGTACTTACAATAGGTGGTTTACATGAAGGTTCAATTCAAAATATTTTTGTGCTATTTTTTTTCTGGTAGTTTAAATCCCCCAAATCAGCCAGTTGGTGTAGACTGGCCACTCAGTTCACCTGTTAATTGTCATTGGAGGACACTTCTCTTTCATAACAGTGGTCTAGGTATTTATATCTCCACTTGGAGTTTTTCAAAGCTTGACATTTTTGATATCGCATTTAAATGCAGCTCCCTTACATGTATTGGAAGGCTGGAGTGATATTTTTGGCAATTTTTATGGAAGGAAAAAATTTAGTGGCACCATTCTCCTTTTCATGAGGAGTGGAGTAGGACTTCAGAGTGACATGTTTCCATGGCAATTAGTGGGTGAAGTTATCCTACTAAGAGAAAGACTGGAATATCTCTAAGGGACTGTGTCCAGCTTCAATGGAAAATGGCATCAAATTAATGGGAAAGGAGGAAAACTGTAAAAAGGTATTTCAGAGTCAGATGGAAACTCGCCCAAAAGGAGAGATACTTTTTGATAGGTCTCATTGTTTCAAACATCAGAAGAAACTTTATGGCAGAAGAAGTAGTAAATACTAGGAAGGACAAAAAGAAATTTTTATTAAAGAAAAATATGACCCTGTTTGACATAAACCTGGTTTTGCATAAATTTTTAGCAATGCTACCAAAGTTCCTGTTCTGTTTAGAACTTTGTGAAAGTCTCACAAGAACTGCTACATGAGCAATAAAATGGCATATGCCTCCTCCCTGGCTGTGGCGAGAGAAGGGTAAGGGGCAGGAAGGATTTCCAGGGGAGGCAGTTTGGTGCTGAGAACCGCCTGTGACTGGCAGTACATTCCTCCCTGCCACAAACGGCTGTAGGAGAGAATTGTTTTTCTGCGACTGCCTTAGATCAGACCACCAACAGACAATACCTTTTGTGTGCAACTTCTCTTAAAATCCTTTGTTTAAAAAAAAAAAAAAACCCAAAGTAGTACACTAAACTAGAAACAGACTTTGATTTTTTTCCATGAGCTTAGTTTGAAGATGTCAGTGCGCAGATGGTATATGTGGTGACTGTTTCTGCAACATTGAGCCTGTTATTTCTCTTCTGTAGGCAAGTGCTAACATCACCCCTAGTTTGACTCCTACCGGTGTCTGATGTTGGAATTAGATGACTGGAAAGAACAAGAATAAGATTAATCATCCAAAAGAAAATAATACACAGGCTGTTTGGGGTCTCTTTCTGTGCTGTTTTGGAAAACATGTTTATTAAAAATATTTTCAAGCTGGATTAATTTTGCATTTTCCTTCTTCAGGGATGGAAGACACTACTTGTGAAAGAACTGAATTTTTAAGCAACTATCTGACTAATGTGGAGGATATAATTTTGCTGCCTGGATCTTTAGGGCGAATTCGCCCTAGGTCTAGCAATAACCTAAAATGTAAGTTAATTTAATTGTACCCCTTATGTCCTGAGAATTAGACTCCATCCCATCCTTGGGCTGATGTTGTCCAAAGGGTGTAAATTCGCAGTGTGTCAAGGGGACATTCAGAGGGAAGCCCACTGAAGACCACCTGCTTGCTCCCTTCCCAGTCTGTAGTTCACAGACCTCACAGTGGCAGAGGTGTGTCAAGTGGATGGCTGAAATGTTCTGGGTTAAAACCCACTCTTTTATAGCAAGGAGAAGTGGGAACTCTTGCAGACAGTTTTACACACCAGCTTGCATGTCATTATGAGTTTATTAATGCGCTTCTTCCCTCTGTCAACAAAAATGGGGCTTGGGGCATCTCAGCACTGCAGTGATTAGAGAAAATGTGTCTGGTACCTTTCTGAGCTAATAGGAAAAAAGTGAATAGTTACTTTTGAGGTCAGTAGCTTCTTCATACTTTTGGCACAGATGAGAAGCAGCATGGGTTGCTAAACAGCAGCAGGCTGGGGAAGTTGAAGGATGTAAGGGAGATTTAGAGCATGTGTTCAGGGCCAATGTTGACAGAAAACTTGGTGCTTTTTTGTGCTGTGCTGTTAGAAATTCACCCTGACTTGGTGTTTGAGATTAGCTGATCTTGGTGAGAGCACTCAGGCCTCAGGTAGGAGTCTTCTGGTGAAGCTAAACCTGTGAATTAAAGCATTACAGACCCAGCTGGCCTGCTACTGCTCTGCTGAGGACTGCCACGTCAAGGGCAGCAGTATGAGGACAGGGCTTGCGCCAGCACCATGGC
>JAVSBS010011248.1:9276-20060 GCA_033124195.1 Coracias cyanogaster
TGCCTGGACACGATCCTGGGCCCCCTGCTCTGGGTGAGCTGCTGGAGCAGGGGGGTTGGATGAGATGATCTCCAGAGTTGCCTTCCAGCACCTACAATTCCATGATTTCTACCATGGTCAGTGAGAGGTGGTGCAGACCATGGCCAGGTGATGAAGAGGCTGATTGCTGGAGGGACATGCTGCAGTGTGCTGCCAGCAGGAAGGAAAGTGAGAGGGATGGAGGGCAGCAGGGGAGAGGTCCAGAAAATTGGGAAATGCTTCTGGTGGGGGTGGGAAAGGGGCTTGTGCAACAGCCAGACTTAAATTAAGGGTCTTTAGGGCGTTTTCCCAGCTGGTTGACATTGCCTTGCCATATTGGATTGGTTTAGAAGCAATGGTCCTCAGGAAGGTCTCCCTTCCTGTTGGCCCTGTGTGTGGGTGATGGGTCTGTAGCCCACTGCTCCCCAGCCTCACAAAAAATTAGGGAAAGAAAAATGGGACCATGCCTGGGAAGGGAGGACATGGAGCCCTCTGCACTTGGAGGGAGAGGAAAAAGCCCATTTCTCCAACCCAGTTGCAACACCCAAGTATCTAATGCAGCTTCTGCAGCACTAGAGTGGCGAGGGAAGCCTGCTGGTGGCATCACTGGTGCTGGAAGGGGACAATATGGTCTTGCCCCCCAGCACATGCAAACACTGGATTAGCAGTCCTAGATCCAGCTCTGGGGTGGACATTGGTGCCAGGAACCAGCGCTTGGGTTGTGGGGAGGGCTGGGGATAGGTACAGGAGGTCAAAGCTACACCTGAAGTGTCTGGCAAGGTGAAGGTATGTGAAGAGCTCCTGTGAGCTTCTGTTCTGTTCCCCACCCTGCCAACTGCAAGGACCAGGTTAGTGCCTGGGCTCCCTCGACTCTTTGATCTTTGGGAAAAATCACAATAAAAGCTAAAAGGCAACTTTAATAGTGTAATGTTGGAGAGGACTGGAAAAGAAGTGCTGGGGGAAAAGGGCTCCTGCCTGGTGCTGGGGCCACGGCACAGCTGGGAATCTCAAGCACGGATCCGTGGCTGCCACTTGGATGCAGAATTGGGGAAAGAACCCATAAAATCAGCATTTTCTGGGTTTGATTGATAGGTGTGGATGTGCTGTGCTCAGGCAGAGGGCAGGCTCACCCCAAAGCTGGCAGAGCAGAGACTCCTACTGCCTTTAGGACAGGTATCAGGTTTATTTGGACTGGTCTGAGCTAAATCCAGCCACGTAGCTGCTTGCGGAGGATGTGATCCCGGTGCCTGTTGTCGAGCGGGACAGTGGACAACCGGGCAGCAAAATGTAGGCTGAGGCTGAAGTGCTGCCCGGAGCGAGCGCCTGGAACTGGTAGAAAACGTTCCAAGTCTGGAGAGGCTTCGCAATAATTTCCACATTCTGTAATTTTTCTCAAGAGGGGAAGAGAGGCAAGCCTGAAATAATTACCCACACAAGCAGTCATTGAAACGTTCTTTCCTGCGAGCACTGATCACTTACTGTATTTAACAAGATGACTTTGGCTCTCGGCACATAAAAGCAAGCCATGATTAAAGCCCTTGTTTTCAGGACCCGTGAGCCAAAGCACAAAAGTCTATCGCTAGATCCAAGTCTGAGCTTGGCGACGAGCTCTGACCTGGGGAGGGGGCCAAGGTGAGGAGGCTCTGCTCAGGATCTGTGGGGTTTGGGGTGCTGGTCCCCCCACTTTGCCAATGTAGGGTGCATGGGGGCATCTCTCCAGAGGGGACTCGTGTCTTGATCCCTGGAACTGAGATGGGGTATTTTGCAGGAGGTGGAAGATGTTGCAGCTCCTTGGGGCTGCAGAAGGTTCCTTGGTGGTGGAAAGGTGCTGAGCTTGAGAGCAGCTTAGGAAATAGGGCCAGTTGGTGTCTGCTGCCATGTCCCTCTGTGTCTCTGGAGCAAGAGAGATTCTGGGGGGAGCCTGGGAAGACAAAAGGCCCCTGGTGTGCACAGGAGCAGGGCAAAGTGAGGGCCTTGGCTGAAGGAAGAGCTACCTGACAGCTTGTGCTGCCCAGAGCTGGGGATCACTCTTTGGTCTCCAGGCTGTCTCAGATAGTGCTCGCCCTTTTTGGACAGTGACCAGCTAAATTGGAAGGAGCTGTCCCTTGGTGAGAGGCTGTCAGGGTATCATGCTTGCCCCAGGGTAAAAATTAGCTGAGCTGATGAAAGGAGCCTTTTGTGCCACACTGTGCGTGACCCTGCTTAGAAACGCTGCCTCAAGATGAACAGGGATCAGCAAGGCCAGAGCTCGCAGCATTGCTGGAGATGTCCCTGCAGCAGCCCCATGGCTGCTGTCCTGGCCAGAGTCAGGGGACACTGCGAGGTGCAGGGCCCCAGCACTGGCAGAGGATGTGGGGACGCTGCAGGTGCCACCGAAGGTGCTCCAGGTGCCGTGTGTGCAGGGTGACCCAGGCAGGCAGCACAAGAGGACCCCTGCACAAAATCCACTCCTGATCTGCAGGTTTGCACAGCTCCCCTCTAACCTGCCCCAGCCCCTGATCGGGGACCTTCTCCGAGGCTGGCTTCACGGCTGAGACACAAGTTTGATGCAAGATTATCTTTGCTGGGAAGTTCTATTTTTGCAGCAAAGCCGAGAGGGGTTGCCTGTTGGGATGGTCTCATAGGTACCGTGTGGTGCTGAGGGCCTCTCCTAAAACCAGACTGTGTTTAAGGTGCATGGCGATGGGCAGCTCTGCAAAACCCTGAGGAGTGTCTACCACAGCACATCCCCTTCTGATGAGGGCCTTTATTTTACTGTGAGACTCTGAAGGCTGCTGCTGAGGCAGGATGCTGAGGTCAGTGGTACGATATCTTGGTGTGCGTGTCCCACCGTCTGAGTGTTGGTGTCACGGCTCTGCACTGCTGACCACCCCTGAGCTGCTGGGAGAGCTGGTGTTAGTGGGATGAGCTCTGCCCGGTGTGCACAGGCAGCTCCAGCAACACTGGTGGCATCGGGAGCTGGGCATGGATTTGAGACTGGATCCTTGCTGGCATAAATCAACCTTGTTTGGTTCAGCTCAGCTGCATGATTGAGAGCAGGTCAAGATCTGGTTCAGATTCTTCCTACTCTGCTTGTTAAGCTCCTGCCCTTGAGGATGGTGTCGGCTTTGAGCTAAGATAAATGAGTCCCAGCGTAGCAACCCTAAATCCATCCAGCCTTGTGCTTTGCTTGCCCGGGTCTCTCTCGCTGCAGGACAAGGGGGGGCTTCCAGGGAAACACTCAGAACAGCCGAGACACACAGTTCTGCATGGACAGTATGATGCAGAGCCCCCTGTTGCCTTTCCCTGGAAAAAAGGCAAGAATTCAGACATTGAATAAATTCCATGGAAATTAACTATGCTAATCAAGCAACTGCTTACACGCAGGGCTGTTAGGTACTGCCTTTCCTCTTCTCCCCAAGTGTGGTCCAATCAAACCAAGGAAAGATGCTTGCAGAGAGCTTTTCTTTTGAGCAGTGGCCTCCTGGCTGTGCTGGAGCACATGGTGCTGTGGAGATCCAGCTCCTGGGGTGGCTGCACATCCCTGGGGTGCCTCTGCTCCAGCTTGGATGCAGTTGAGCAGTTGCCTTTTGTCTGTCCCTGCCCTTCTGGTGTTAACTGGGAGCATCCCATGGTGGGCACAGGGCTGCATCCCGTGTCCCCAAGGATGTCCCCACAGCACTGGCCATCCTGGCTGGGAGCCTGGTGCCAGCCCAGGGCACAGCTGCCACCGGGACCCGCCTGGGAGCTGCATTGGCTCTTCTGGCATCGTTTTGGATGAAAAAGAACATTTTGGGAGCAGGTCTGTCAGCCCTGGGAGGGATGGGCATTAGGCTCTGGCAGATGGGCAGCCTTCGGCTGTGTCCTCTGCTCACTTGGATGAGTTGTGCTTGTTGGAATTATTTACTGCCCTGATCAATAAATACTATAAGCAGCGGGCTGTATTTCACGAGTGCGATGCTATACATGTGCCTACGGCTATATTTCAAGAGCATAAATAACAGCAGGGCATCAGCAGAAATTAAAACCACGCAGACGTAACTTAGAACAATTTACACCCCAAGTTTTTCAACATGGGGAGAAGGAAACAAACGGCTTCAGACCACACTCCTGGGCCGTGCCCATCGCTTCATCGAGCCTTTCTCCTGCCTTTCCTGGGGTGCTGCCCATGGCTCTGGCTTGGCTCCTGCCTCCAGCCGAGGGGATGTTGGCCGTTGCCCACCAGCACGGGCAAGCCACCTGCTTCCCCAGTGTCTCCTCACGTGTGGAGACACAGTCCCAGGCTGGCTGCTGCCACGTGTGGTTCGAGAGCCCCCCTTGGCACGTCCCGCCTGCCATCAGCCAGTCCCGGTGCTGCCACACAGGGTGTTTATTTTGCTAGCGAGCAAACAATCCGGCAGCATGGACGGCAGTTGGGAGGATGTTTGTTTTCCTTCAAAATAGATTCTAGATCAAATTCTATGAAAACAAACTGTAATAAATGGAGGCGTTCCTTGGTGCGGCCCCCGAAGCGCGGGCGGCAAGCGCTCGATCCCCCTTCCCTCTGGTAGCGTTTAAGCATTTCCCCTGCATCGGTGACGCAGACGTTCTTCATAAATCAGCGGAGGTAGGAGCCCATTTGCTCCCCCAGCTTTGAAGAGGCGTCAGATCTCCAAACAGAGGCTTCTTGCTGGGTGATCCTCTGGGGCTGGTTCTCATTTCCTTGCAGGAGGTGGGTCTGGAGCCCATTCTGTGCGTTTGAGGGGGGAAGGGGGGAGGAAAATGAATGACTTTGCTTTGCTGAAGAAGAGGGAAAAAAAAAAGCCTTGACACCATGAGCGCTGTGCACCATTAACGTCCCACTGACACAATTATTTAGCAGGAAGACGCACATATCGATTTGGCAGTAACCGCACACGCTCACGCTGGGGTGAGGCTGTGGGGATGCCGAAAGGCTGCAGACACCTAACCTGGGCTCACCACTAGCCTTGCCTTGGGCCTGATCCTGCCTGGGTGCTCAGCAGGCCTCACCTTGGCTGAGTTAAGCCCATGTATATCAGGTACTGAGGCGGCTTTTGCTGCTGTAGTGTCGCTGCTGGCTTTGCTGTATGTCCAGACCCTACGAGGAGGGTGATGGCACCAAGGGCTGTGCTGGAGGTGGTGGGGAGCAGCTGCTGGTGGTGAGGGATGTGTGATGGTCGCACTCCCCGTTGACTGCTGCCAGTTGTTGCTGGCTACATCTCTGAAGTGCTGTGCTCAGTATCTTTGGAGATCTTTGTGAAGTGTCAGCCCCTGTTATGGATCTTTGTGAGGAATTGTGTGCACACGCCCTTGGAAGAGCGGGTGGTGAAGGATGGAGACAGCATGGGATGACTGCAGAACCCTGGATGGTTAGTCGCTGCTCCCTGCAGTGCTGAGAGGCTCAGGCAGGGTCCCCACAGTGCCTGGAAGGTCCTCATAGCTGGTGCAGCTGGCATTGGGGTTGGTGAGGGCCCTGTGCCAAGCCTCTGCTGTGACAAGGGGTTTCTTGCCGTGGTTGCTGCTGTCAGTCCTCAGGAGGAGCTTCTGGGTGCACTCAGCCTTTGGCTGCAGTGATTCCCAGGGGGACGGGGATGAATGGTAGCACTGGGCAAGGGCAGCACCTGCGGCTGAAGGTGATTGCATCTTCCTATGTGCATTTTAATGGAAGAAAAGCTACCAAGACGAGGTATCAGGAGACCCCCAGCTTCTGGGGAGAGCTGCAGGGGAGGCTGGTGAGAAGGGAGGTCTCCTGTTCAGCTCTGCCCAATTTTGACTGTCTTGGAGTAAGAGTGCTAATGCATGAGAGCTGCATGGTGGCACCAAGGCATCTGTCTCTGTACCCAACCACTCCTGAACCCCTCCTAAATCTCTCCTGTGTGTGCAATAACTGGGAAGGGCTATCAGAGATGTGTCCCTGCACAAGCTTCAGCTCCACATTAGGGCCAGGTTGCCTGAAGAGCGTAAGAGGCTTTTCCTGCTAGTCCATCACTTCTGTGGCTGGCTTGGGATGTGCCATGGAGCTGGGCACTCAGGATGGGCATTCTTTGGACATACCCTGGGAGATGTCTTCACCTGGCAATGGCTCAGGTGCAAGAACATCACTGGCCACAGCCAGGACCATGATCATACAGGCAGCCACAGGAAGAAGAAACCCCCTGGAAGACTTTTAAGGAATTTATCTGGCAGTTTTTTAAAGGTAATTGTAACATGAAGGTTGGGCTGGAACATTTCTGCCTCTCTGGGCCGTTTCCACTGAGGAGCTGGCAGCAGGCAAGCTGCTGAGTGAGGAGTCGGCGTTGCCATATGGAGCTCTGCTCTGGCTGCTTGCTAAAGAAAAAAAAAAAATCATCCAGGGCCGGGACTTGGCAGCCCGTCTCCACTGAGACCACTTGTGTGAATAAACGTTGCTCATCGGCGTTACTCGGTGCTACAGGATCTGGCCCGTATTCATGAAGAACTGCGTTTTGGCTCAGGTCCAGCAAAGCACTCACATGTGTGCTCAGCACACGAGCCGTCCCAGTGACTCCTGGGAGAAATTCTGTGCTCAAACACACTCTTTCCTGCATCTGCACCTCTAGGATGTCCTCTAGGATGAGAGGAAATGGCCTCAAGTTGCACCAGGGAAGGTTCAGATTGGATATTAGGAAAATTTTCTTTACTGAAACAGTGGTTAAGCATTGCAACAGGCTGCCCAGGGCAGTGGTGGAGTCCCCGTCCCTGGAGGGCTTCAACAAATGTGTAGATATGGCACTTCAGGACATGGTCTAGTTGGGTATGGTAGTGTTGGGTTGACAGTTGGACTTGATGATCTCAAGAGGTCTTTTCCAACCTTAATGATTCTATGACTGGCTCTCCCTTGGCTTTCCTGGTGGAGGCAGACTCCGTGTTGGTGAAGCCCGTGCTCCTTCTGCCCCTCCATCGAGTTTGGCTGAGACAAGAACCTTATAAAAGGGGAGCTGAGGATTTGCTAAGGATTTGCAGTGGGGAGGCTGAGGCAGGCCGGTGGGGTTACATCTTATTTCTATGATTAAAAGCAGGGGAAGGAGAGGAAGGAATTCACTGAAATTGGAAGGCTGGGCATTTAAGAATCATAAAGCGGGAAAAAAAAAATCAACCCCCAAACATTTGTGTGTTACGTGTAAACAGTCTGTGGGATTTGTAGGCACAAGGTTCTCCAGAATCTGAGTGCAGAAGGTGAGCGAGGCGCAGCTAATGAAGTCACCCCCATCGCTATGGGATGGGAGATGCTTTGGAATGGATTCAGGCTTGAATGCTGGAAACCCCAAACCCATCGCTCACATCCCAGCCCGGTTCTCCACAGGCTCCCTGCTGCCTCTTTGAAACCAGGGATTTCTCCATGAGATGCAAGCTCCCAAGTTAGACGGGCTTTCATCTGCCCAGTGATGGCTGCGCCTCGCTTCAGCACTCAGGTCTAGTCGCACCCCGCCGGCTGCTGCACGGTCACACCAGGGACGCATTTAGCCTCCAGGATCTACACACGCAAGTGCCAATTTCTCCTTTTGTTTCATAAACGGGTAGTTAAGTGCATTAGTGAGCCACGTGAATCGGGACAGTGATCATACAGGCGAGCTCCAGGAGAGGAAATACTAACGTTGAGCAAGACAAGAACGGATTCAGAAGAATAGAAGAAACTCTTGTTAGACCCGAAGCGCGTTGCCAAGCCAGCGAATCTGGATGTAGTTAGAGAGGTGTACAGTACACAGAAGAAGTCTGTAATATTTATTCCAGGGACATGTATTTCCGGGACAAGCTGTTAGATTGACCTCTAGCGTTCATTTTCTTAAAGGAAAACTTCTTGATAAAGTCCTGTTTTGACCAGGTCCCAGACCTTTGCACTCAGAACAGGCTTTGGGAGGAGGTTTTGTTTTTCTAGTGGATAAAAACCTGAAAATGCCAGTGTCAGGCTGCGGGAATTTTCTAACGAGCTGGCTGACGGGCAGCCAGGCGTGCTGTGGAAACGTTGACACACGATTACCTAGGAAAGGGGCTGGATGTGGTCCTGGTTCTCGGAGGCAACAGGAGGTTTGCCACCACCTCTCCACGGCCAAGCACTCAGCCAGGAGATCAAAGGTCTGTTTTAGCTGGAAAGTTTAGCTTGGACAGGTTGTTTGGATTTCACTGGTGCTCTGTTCACTGAATTCTGTGGCGGGGGAAAAGAATTTATCTACTCTAAGATCCCAGATTTCTGTTACAGCCATCCCCATATGTCTTTGAGAATTAATGTCCCAAGTTTTTCTCCTTATGAAGTGCTCATGCGTGGATCAAGTTGTGGACTTGGGTGGAAACTGGAGTAGCTGAAGGTTGGAAGGGTTTTCCCCCAGTTTTGTCACTTGAAGACGCTCATCCCGTGTGTCCTAATTGGTATTGTTCCGTATCGTGTCTCTCAAGCTGAAATCCAGATAGAATTCATTTGGGTTTGGTTTCATTAATTTGAACTGCTGAAAACGTTTGAATGGCAGCCAACCAATGCTAAATATCCTCGTTTTTTCTCCCAAAGCATTCTTCCCAGTGTCAGGGAGCTGTCACTAGAACTATTTTTGTTGTATTTTTTTTAATTCGTGATGTTTTGTTGGAAAATACTCATAGTTTATTTTGCTCAGGGTGGGAGGAGGAAGAATTCTGGTCTTGGGGAAAGTGATGAAAATCCAAGTAATTTCACTGACCTCACTTACATTATTTTGGAATTATGTGCAGGAGAAGTTATTCTCTGTAGTCTGAATGCTCTTCTGCTGCTTGGAGGCTCCAAAAATAAAGCACTTGCCACCTCTGCAGTTTCAGACAAGCTGAGCAGCAGGCTGAGGGCTCTAAAAATCTTGGGCAGTCAAAGCCTGATCTTCCAAAGAACATGGTACAGTGTCACTGTGAAGAGAAATAATTGAAGAAAAGCCTCATGTCAGTGTTTTTTGTCCTCTATGGACATCTTATTCTGACTGTTTATCATAAAAAGACACAGGGTTAGATCTGGGATACATTTATTTGCCAGCTATTTGCTGAAAACCTAGCAACTACTTAGTGACTATCCAGAAAGTCTTAGATTTTAATTGTGGTGGTTATTTTTTGCTAAAATTCCATGGTGGCCACCTGACGTGGGCTGGTTTCTGCGCATGGGCTGGCGCCGGCGGCTTGCTTTCCTCTCTGGGTTGCGCCGGCTTGCCTGCATCGCGTGACACTTCTGCTCCACCCTTGTCTGGATGGGATTAATTAGTGTTGAAATAGTTAAGAACTGAGCTTGCTGATGAACGGGCATCCAGGCCCGGCCTTGGAGAGCAGGGACACTCCTTCCCCCGGCACAGACTGCTGCAGGAATGCCGCGCTTGGTGCGTTCGGGCTCTGCGGATGCCGTCCACTCCCTGCCCGCGGGGAAGGCTGCGCCTGGTTTTAAGCAGTTTCATGTGAATTCATCAGAGAGAACAGGGAGATTTTTGTTGTCTTGAGAGCAGCTGTTGTTTCCAAACACTGTCCTTCCTGGGCAGCTGGAAAGAGCGGCACTCGCATGGCCCACACAGCTTTACACCTTAAAGAAAGGCTTTTTTCTTTTTTTTTTTTGCCAGGCAGAAGAGAGCTGTCGTGCATGATCCTGTTTGCTCACGCACATGTTTAGCGTCTGAGCTGCCTGTGGACATGCAAGCACCACTCGTGGTGCTGCTGTGTGGAGGCACCAGCCTCAGGTCTTGGTGTCCTCCCTGGACCAAAGAAGCCAGAAATAGCGTAGGTTAGATGAGAACCAGCCATGATTCGTATACATTTTCATTTCTCACAGAATCCCAGCATGGTGGGGGTTGGAAGGGACCTCTGGAGATCATCTCCAACCTTCAAGCTAAAGCAGGGTCACCCAGAGCAGGGGGCCCAGGATTATGTTCAGATCTCTCCAGAAAAGGAGACTCCACAACCTCTCTGGGCAGCCTGGGCCAGGCTCCCACACCCTCACACCAAACAACTTGCTCCTCCTGCTCCCATGGAACCTCCTGGGTTCCAGTTGGTGCCTGTTGCCCCTTGTCCTGTCACTGGGCACCTCCGAGAAGAGCCTGGCCCCATCCTCTTAACACCTTTAGATATTGGTAAGCATTGATAAGGTCCCAGTGAAGCCTCCAGGTTCACAGTAGCAGTTCAGGGCATGCTCAGACCCTCACCCCAAGGCTTACACAGGGGAGATGTTGGGAACCTCAGGGGGCTTCTGCTTTGTTCCTACCACAACCCTCCTCCTTGGAGCAGTTTCCCATACCTGCAGGCGTACTCCACCGTGTAGATGGCTCCTTGGCTCTGCTCCTCCCAGCTCTGCATGTCAGACTGAAAGAGAAGAGAAGGCAACAGCATCGTTAGGGGCACGCTGGACAGACACAGCCCACAGCGAGGGGCTCTCCAGCCTTGCCCAGGCACGGCCTCTGCCTGCCTTTCCCTGGAAACTGGTTTGGATTCCATCTCCCGCTTGACAGCCTCTGATGTGCCCCAGGCACTAGCGTTAAAAAGAAACACTTGTTGGGTGTATTTTTAAGGGCTACTAGTTCAGGCCGATGCTTTGGATACTCTAGCAAAATTCCCCTTGTTTTTAGATGTTTAAGCCAATGAGGCAGCTGAGAGCCACGGTCAGTCAGGCTGTGAGCAACCGACCGTGGTGAGAGCCTCGGGTCAGCTGGATGTTCCAGAGTACTTGGATCTCCTGGTGCATCTGGCCCTGCAGGCAGCCAGGATCTGTGTCCAGCTCTGGAGTCCTCAGCACAGCAGAGACATGGACCTGCTGGAGCGGGGCCAGAGGAGGCCCCAGCAAT
>JAVSBS010011248.1:27794-47264 GCA_033124195.1 Coracias cyanogaster
CCCACCTGGCTCCAACCTCCTTTCAGGGAGTTGTGCAGAGCCAGAAGGTCTCCCCTGAGCCTCCTTTGCTCCAGGCTGAACACCCCCAGGTCCCTCAACTGCTCCTCATCAGACTTGTGCTCTAGACCCTTCCCCAGGTTTGGGAGCTTCATTCCCTGAGCTCCCTTTGTAGCTGGTCAAGAGACTGACAGCAGAGAGAGGCACCTGTACAAACCTACATTGCTGAGATGTGGGCAGGATAAATGGCTCTGCCTGTGGCTGTACACGTGTGCGTATCCATGCTGACAGCAGGGGAGAACCTGAACACTTAACTGTAAAATAAATCCTGCCCAGACTTTTCACGGTGTATTTAAGGAGATCTGAGACCTGTGCAGAGAGGGTGAGACAACAATATTGCTGCCTACCTGAGGAGAGACTGCGGCAGAGCAGCCAGCGTCAGGAAGGCTTTGGGTGAACTTTTGTCCTCCCATTGTATTTACAAACAGGAACAGATGTATTTCTTTAAATATTTTTATTAGTCACCCTTTTTCTTAAAATTGCATGTTTATGGTTTAGCCCTTTGTTCATGTGGTGCCATGGAGTGAATAGATTAAGATGATTACAAGTCAGAAATATGTTTATTATCATCAGTAGAGTACAAGCCCATGAAATCTAATTCATCATATACATCTGTGTTTAATACTCTTATTCTATAATCTCTTTATTTTTCAGAGTGTAATCGGTGTGGTTATTGGGAAAACAGATGTCAGAGGCTTTCCAGACAGAAAAAGTACAGTCCCTTTTAACTGTTTTTACCTCATTTTCTTACACGATATAATTTGGCATATAGGGCTGAAATCAGGATTTCAACAACAAACAGACTCCTCGGTGCAAGATGTAGAGAAGTAAAATGTGCAAAAAAAAAAAAAAGCGTGTGGTTGAGAACTGAGCTGAAAGAGCAGCATTAGTTTGGCTAAACCATGAGAATTTGTTCAGAGAAACTCCGTCGTGGAAGTGGTTCAGGGTCTGAAGAACCCACCACTCTATAAATACTGCTGGAATTGGTCTTGACCCTTCCTATTCATTCTCTCTTAAACCAGGAATGTTAAGGAGATGTCTTCAGGCGTAAAACAAGTGGTTCCTGTTCTGAGCAGCACCAGTTTCACCTTTTTGTTATAGTCTGAGACAGAAAATGGGGATAATATGCTGTTAATACAGCATTAGGTGGAAATGCAAATAAGAGCTCTAGAGCTTAGGGATGACACAGATGCTGTTAGGAAGGACCTCCCGTGGCAGTGAGCCACTCCAGCTCTGGCTGAAGCCCTCAGCTCTTCTGTTGGTGTCATCACCATGCTGAGCTCCTCCAGTGGTGGATTTTCAGAGGGCGGTCATCATCATCATCACCAGAAACGATCCTACACAGCCGGAAAGAGCGGTGCTTTTATTTACGCCTCCATGAAGCTACAGTCAGACCCTGCTTGCCTGGTGCCCATCGCTACGCGGTGTTCGTTGCTAATTTACGTGTCATGCTGTATGATCCATGGAAAGCTTTTTTTAACCAACTGCGAGAGGAAAGGGAGCGCAGCCTTTCAGAGGCCAATACCCTCATGAGCAGGAACTTTTCACAGAGCTAGAAACACTTTGCTTTATTCAGTTAAACCCCTTGCTACGATGTGGACCGTGACCCACAGCTTGTAGATCCTCACCGTAGCCTCATACATGAGCACACCACCTAGACAGGCTACCTGCTACAAATCTGGGCTGGTTTATACGTTCCTTCAGAGCGTGGCTTCATGCGCTAGCCCTGTTTGTGTTTGTCCGTGCCTGGAATGTAGCCTCGTACGGTTCTTTGATTCCTCTGGCTTCTGAAGTTAGGTGATCCGGGTGTACACGGATGGGATAGTGGAGGTACAACCACCTCCTGGGCTGTAGCCACCCCTGTTCAGGAACACCCGTGGGTTCACGGCACAATCTGCTGACCTCTAGTGGTACCCACCACGCTGAGGGTGGGAAGTTCGTAGCAAAACCTTGGAAAGCCTTAAAATCATAGCTTTTATACATATACTCAAGATTAAAATCAAGCCGTGCTCATGAATTATAATCACGCTGCTCATTTTTGCAGACATTGGGTCCGAAAGATACACCTTCAGTTTTACTATTCGCGATTCACCGACTTATTTTATAAATGTGAACTCCTGGGGCAGAGAAGAGTATATTAGATTGCTTTCGGAGAGCTTCAGAGTTGGTGACTGTGGTAAGTTGGAGTATATTTGTAATGAGTTTCTGTCTGAATGTGTGTTGTTGTTTTTTTTCCCTAGTAAATCAGTGTTATGTGTTTGTGGTTTTGTTATATTTTACTCTGAGGACTCAGAAAACAGTCTAATTGAAAACAAATTGTTCAGCTACGCTAAGTATAAAGAGGAAAGGAATGAGACTTCAAGGATTTAAATTTAAAACCAGTAAATATGTCAACAAAAAGATCGGATCCAATCCCACCGAACGCAGCCACCCAGAATTTACCTGGAGTCAATCGATCTAAATTCTTAAGTTATATTCAGCTCTTATAAACGACAAAAAATAAACTCTGTAAGGTAGTTTAGTGTTTTTTCTTTGTGATTGGTCCTAAAAAACCACAGCAAAACTCTTGTTATTTGTAGTATAGGTGTTCATTTTGTTAATAGAAAGGCTTTGCTGCCCACGGCTGCTAGATCAGAGCGTATGGAGAAAACTCGTGACTGTGAAGAGTGTTCACCTGAGAAGTCAGTGTCGGTTTGTTTGCGTTGAATGTCCGGAGGACTCTGGGGGACTTTGGCTGGGACATCAGCTGTCGGGGCAGATGTGGCTTTCGGGATGGAAACATCTGGCAGTGCTTCTGCATGTTACCTTTTCCACGTCAACTTTTAAAACAATTGCTTTTAAAGGCCATTATATCTTTATATCTTCTGTTTTCTAATGTTACTTATCAATGCTTTATTTTAGTTACAATTGAAAATCCGTTAGTTCAGTCAAAGGAAGCGGAAAGGGAGGAAAAATTCAACCCTGCGACTCCCAGGTAAATTTAAAGCGTAGACTGGCAGCTCTTCCCAGAAAGATCAGAGGTAATACTTGTGTTCGTTGCCAGCCAGCTGCAGCAGCAGGAACTGGTGGAATTATCTGGATGAGTCGCCTCATGCAGCCACACCTTCCTCTCGTCTTCAACCATGTGTGGGCAAGAAATCTCGAAAGAGAACACATTTATGAGTATAGGGTCTTAAAGTAAGAATGCTCTTTGCAACTAAACAGAGCAGATGCCATTCTTTGAGTGCAGCCTGCTAAAATTATTCGAAATCGAGATAATTTTGCCAACGTATTTTATTAGACATAGCTGTTTTATGGCAGGTAGATCCTTACCAAAATCCACCATGCAACAGGTTTATCGAGAAGGTATTTAAATACTCTACAATGTGATTTGTTACTTATTTGTAAGGCATTGTCATTCCTTTAGTATTGTGAAATGTATAAACATTGTCTTTCAGCATATTCCCTAAAATCCGAACGATTTGAATTTGAGTGGAACTAACATTGTAAATGTTAACTTATTTTTTAACTTGCCTTAAATATCTACGATGCAGATATTAGGTAACAACAGACCCATACACTGGTTCTTTAATTAGGGTTTCTTTCCTAATTAGTCATATTCTAATATTTTTAACCATACGGCAGTAATAAGAACATCTCACATATGCACCTGAAATTGGCAAGGCAGAAGTTTTGTGTTCTTGCTCCCTGATCACCTCTAAGCTTTGTGGTGAACTCAGAGCCGTAGTATTTACGAGTTAAGAGCCATAAAATTTACTAATTTTTAATTTTTTTTTTAATTTTTAAATTTTTTACCACTTTTAAAAACGTTTAAGCTGTTAAATTTACTATCTACCTCCTGTCTAAGTGGAAAGAGGTAAAACTTCAGATAGAAACTTCACAGTGGGAAAGACGTCCTCTCTAAAGCTAGAGATTTCATCAGCATTTGTAAAACACATTTATCCAGAATATATCGGATATATCTCTAGAATGATTCTGTGAATCTAAGCATTACTGAGGTCATTACTGTGACTTCTGAAAGCACCTTACCAAATCCAGCCTGACTGAGTAGGGCTGTCTCATGTCATGATGCCAAAACCTCTTAGTTACCTGGATTACAGACATTTCAGAACTTATTTTATTTTTAGCGATGGATAAGGGCCGAAGGATTTACAATTGCTAGCAATTCACGCTGGCTTTTCAATTCTACATGAGTATAAAGTGCACAAGACTAAGTCTTCCGTAAGAATGAAGTATATAATTTTTAAAAAGTAATTGTAGAACAAATTAATTCAAACTTTTCTATATCTTTAGAGAAAACAGTAGAGGAACAGACCGTAATAAAACATTTCACACCGTCACTGTACTGCTCAGTGAAGTGTTGACCGGTGTGATTTGTTTTGTACACACTATCCAGTTGCTACAAATTACTGCTCAGTGAAAATCATTCGGTGGTCAAAACGTCCTCCTGCTATGAAACGGACACCAAGCTGCTTTCTCTGCTGCACCTGCCTGTCAAGGACCCTCAGGATTATTATTCGCTGGGTGACATCACTGCGAACGGACAAAGCCTCGATGGAAGAGTCCTTAACGTGCTGGCAGCCGTGATGTCAGTAAGTCAAGGAGCCACATCAGAGCGGTGTTCTTCCTCCTGGACCACGGGCAACCTAATGGGCTTAAGTGTGAGCGTGGGTTTTGGGGCTCATGGTGGACAGGAATCACTGCTTTTGGATTTCTAGGTTGGCAGCCCCTTCAGCTGAGGAACAACAACCAAACCAGCTACTTGAGATTCCCATCAGCAACGGGAAGGGGGAAATCAATTGTCCTACAGCAGTTGTCCTTCTGAAATCCTGCGTGCACAGGCAGTAGAGAACGTGCAAATATTTAAACCACAAATTATTATAAAATAAAATGCGTCCCTTTACCCTGAAGTAAAATTACTGTTGTCAAACTTTTAGTGGTGTATAGATTTTCTTTTAAATGGGGTACTTGGTTTTTTTTGCCTTCTCTAACACTTCTGTTTTCCAGGTTATCACTTTTATTCTCCTAAAGACTAGGTAGGGGAAAAATGACTGCTTCTCTTTCTTCTTGAAGGTTGGGGAGCCAAAGTATTTTATGACTTCAGACAGGAGGAAAGGTCAGAGGTGTGAAGTAAAGCTGTACGATGAAACGGAGACGTCTTTTCCAATAGTATGGTAAAATGTTTTTTAATTCACTGAAACACACAAATTAATGCAAGGATCGGTAAAGAAATGAACTGTAACCCACACGGTTATGCTACTGTCTTGAAATGTATTGTTATTTGGGTGGCAATGGCGATGAGGCAGTGCTGTGTGTTAATCAGAGGCTTGAAAAAGAGATTTGTTGGAGTGAATTATATGTCATGATACGTATTGTCTGGTTTTATGACTTGCTGACAGCCTGCTAGCTCACAAACGGCAACACAAAGCTTGGTTCCAAAGAGTCACATTGGCTTTTTTAATGTGGAAATGTGAAGTAATTCAGGAAATGGCTTTTAAACAGTTACAAAGGCGGGGAAAGGAGTACGCGCCGTTTTTAAAGCTCAGCAGCACTAACAAGTGGAATGGAAATAAGGCTGAGATCATTTTTACATGTTTAAAATAGCACACAAACATTTTGATACTGCTTTGGCCGTATTTTCAAACCATCCCGCATTTACAGACTTGACTACGCCCATATCATTTACGCCCGTGAAGAGTGATTTGTTGACACAGGAACTTTTGCCTTTTGCCCGTAGTTTGCGCAATAAACTCGCGGTTTATCTCCGTGCAAGGCTCCGCGGGGACCCGTTTGCACCGGGCGCGCTGCCCCTTGCTCGGAACGACCCTTGCTCCCTAGATAGGAGCACTGTGTCTGGGTTAGAAACCTCGTTATCGCTCCCTGAAATGTTTAACACAGTTGATGGACGCACATGAGCACTAATAAGCATCGACGGCGTCAAGTTTTGTAGCCTTTGAACTGTCCCCCATGTTCACGTGCAGCAGCAGCTCTGAGGATGGTCTTGTTTTGGTGTTGATACGTCGCGATGCAGAGCTGCGCGCTTCAGGAGTCCTCGGGAGCAGAAACAAGGTGGTTTGAACCTAAACTCTGCAGTTTGTGCTTTCACGAAGCCGTAGGTAGAGGCAAAAAATCAGGAAATGCTTGAACAGCAGCACTGCAGTGCAGATGTTTGCAGCGAAGAGGTGGCTGAGAAATGCTGGATGGAAAGTAAATGTAGAATCGTCGAATGGTTTGGGTTGGAAGGGACATTTAAAGCTCATCCAGTCCAACCCCCCTGCAGCGAGCAGGGACATCCACAGCTAGAGCAGGTTGCTCAGAGCCCCAATATGTATCTTAAATAGAATATCTTCAATCTTTTTCTAAGGATTAATAAAAAAACCCACCAGAATGAAACGGAGCTCTGGCAGTATTCTCGCCATCCCAACGTAGGAGGAGCTGAATGAGACTTTACCGAGGGACCTCCCCTCACATTGTCATTTCTGAGGGATACCGCTAACCCACCCGCAGCTGCAAGGGTTCCGGCGGTGGGAAGCCAGCTGAACATCTGGCCTGGGGACCTGAGCAGTCACCTTGTTCCCACAGAAAAGGCTGAGCTGATAAGCAGTTATTTTACCTGTGATTCGCTTTAGAAATTCCTTTGGTAATGCAAAGTCGTATGTAAATACAACCCTGAAACACAGTATTTTCCCAGGTATATTCTGCATTTAATAATTCCGAACAATCTAATAGCCCTTTATTCTACCCTGTTTGGTATGGGATAAAATAGGGACCGTCCCTAAAGCATCCTGGCTGGCTGCAAACGAGACGCCTGTGGATATAGATGGAATGTCATCTGCGTGTGCATCTAACCAAGGAGCTGTGTCCTCTCTGACCAACTTAATTATAAACATACTATTTAGTAGTTTAGTACTGAACGGTTCGAGTGCTGTTTCAAAAATGCTTTGATGCGTTCACTTTTTTTTCAAATGTAGTTGGGATAACGAATCTATCCAGCTTGCACAGAGTTGGATCCCGCGAGAAACAGGTAATAACAGTCCAAGTTTTATGCTTTTGTTGTAGTTCTAAACGTGATACTTACTCTACAGTAACAAGGCTTCTTTTTCTTTGTGCACAGTAATATTTGCATCAGATGTGAGAATCAATTTTGACAAATTTAGGAACTGTATGACTGCAACGGTGATATCAAAAACCATCATTACAACCAATCCAGGTAAGAGCTGCTGAAGTATTGCTTTGAGACTAGGAATCATTATGGGCTGGAAGGCATGAAGGAGTCTATTGCAGGTCTGACTTCTGCCTCAGGAAGCTCCCTGCTTTTTGTCTGTTATGCAGTGACAAATGTTTTTGGCTTCCGCCTTTTTCTTTTCCCAGTTTATTTTATTTTTACAGTTTTATCTAATCAGCCTTCACATATTCCATGTTAGGACCACCAAAGCAAAAAAGCAAAAAGCACCTCTTGGTTAGGTCCAAGAGACAGTATGCTGGTACTACCACAATAAAAAGTTGTAAAATATAATTATGCTTCTACTTCTACACACTACATATATTAATAACACTAAAAGATACAATTTTTAGAAACGGCAGAAGCAAATGTTCTCTTCAGCTTCATAAAGGAGTGTGCGCAATCGGGAGCTCTTCAGGATAAGATGGAGGAGCAGCCAAAAGAATCCATTAACTGTAAGCATGTATCCAAACACTCTGAGTTTATTTAACGCCATGTATTATATATATACACTGTATATATAGTGTAGTTTCACAGTGTAAGCTGAAATATCAAGTTCTTGCTTTGTGTGTTCATAGAAACTAAATTAAGGTCTCACCTGGCTGGTGGTTTAAAGTTTGGGCTGTTGTTACTGGGACTATCCCTTATGATACCAGTTTTGTATCTGTATGGTGACAGAAAGTTTTTGTCTCTCCCCAAAACTCATTCTGTGGCATACAAAAATTAAATATTTGATATTTCCCTCGTTTGAGTCTCCTTTTATTTTTTTTTTGTCCCTAAATGCTAAGCCTGCTCCAAAAGGAAGGTGTGTGGGGCTCGTCTGATGCTTTACATCAATCATTTTAATTATTTTATTTATTTATTTATAATTTTTATGCCTCTGGATCCTTTCTGTTGTTGCTGCTCTTTGTTTCTTTCTCAGATGCACTGAATACGTTTTTTAAACTTTCAGTGGCAAGGATAGTTGATGTTTATACTGTGCAACAGCTGAAAGAAAAAGCTTTACAGAGTGACGGGAAACCTGAACCACTCTATGGCATTATTTATGGCTACATTTCTACACTGGACATTGATGATAACTCCTCTAAAGTTATTCGCAACAGATGGTAAGCAACTGCTTGATGTAAATCTGTATTTAAAAATGCATGTCCTTTTTCCCCTGACCCCAATTAGATAGAACAACATTTTAGTCTGGTTCTGGACAAGAAATAAAACTCTGGAGGATGCCATGTGGATTTCTGTTGTGTAGACTTCCAGAAGCAGCAAGGAAGAGGAGCTGGCTTTATGAAGGACTTGTTCTTCCTGGTCCTAGAGGAGAGCAGAAGAAAGAGGCAAATTTGTCTCGGAGACCTAAGAGTTTAGAAGATGAAGAATGTTTTTAAAGTCTCTTGGGAACTCTCAGCCTAGAAAACAGTATCAAAGAGGGAGGACTTGCATATACGCGTTAATTGTCTTCTTACCTTTCAGCTCAATATGCCGCTTTGTGGTGAACGAAGTGTCAAACACATGCACCTTCTGCAGCGACGTCTCCTCAGATTCCAAGACAACCTTTGCAAGCTTTGACATACTCGTGGGCCTGACAGATCACACAGGCACCCTTCGTTCCTGTTACCTGTCTGACTGTGTCGCTGAGGAAGCGTTGGGCTGCACGGCAAGTAGAAAAGAAACGGGCTTGTTCTTCTTTGATCTGAGCTGTGAAGCCTGAGGAAAATTGCAAATACGTGGAAATGTTCTTGGTGTGCGTGCTAGTTAAAAAGGCTGCGTGTGCATATGGAGGTACACACACACACACGGCTTTTTAACAAGTCAAAAGTTAGAAGTCAGTAGCTGCTAGTAAGAAGAAATGTGTTAAACATAAGAGTGAATACGCTGTTCAGAACATCGCTTCGTTTTAATTCACTCTTTGAGAACATTGTTGGAATTCCCTAACTTGGATTCTCAAACACCCTGCAATTTATTCTGATCAATCTAACTGTCCTGGTACATATATCCCACCAAACACTGCACTGAAATAGAAAAACACAGCTTAAAAAATGTATAAAAACATGTAAGATGCTCTTTTCATCATCATTTTGTGATGGAGATGTGCTGGGAAGTGGTGGAGTCCCCATCCCTGGAGGGGTTTCCAAGCCGTGGAGATGTGGTGCTGAGGGACAGGGGTTAGTGGTGCCCTGGCAGGGCTGGGGGAACGGTTGGACTCAACGAGCTTAAAAGTCTTTTCCAACCAGAACGACTCCGTGATTCTATGCTGAAGAAGTGTTCTGTGACATTATTAACAGGTCCACGAGTTCCTCAGTCTAGAAGACGACAAGAAGACTGCATTGAAATGGCAACTTCTTTTGGAGCGAAGCAAGATTTACTTCAAAGTTAGTATTTAATATTAATCTAAACCCGTGGCTGTTTCCCCTCCAGTAGTATATTTAGCACTGAAAAATTCCACGTCAGTTCTGCTGAGCTTTTAAAAACAAGGACTGTTTTTCGTACATACTCTGAATATTCCAAGTAAATAGTCTTTATGTCTAAAATCTGCAGTTCTTAAAGCAACAGCAATTATCCCACACCCAGAGGAACTGTTAAAAGACCTGTTATTATTTGCAATATCCGTAACTTTTTAAACTCTATGCTATGTTCTGGCCTGGATTCCTTTCTCCCAGAGCTGCCCGTTCCAGGACAGCTCTAAACTGACTCCCGCTTTTACCTCAGCAAAACTGTTCTTACTCTCCCATCTCCCTGCCCTCTGCCTCTATTTCCAGGAAAAAAATGAAAGTATTTCACTTCAGTAGTGACAAGTATAGAGCGTAAACCGTGTGTGCTCCCAGATACAATAATGTCAAGTGCATACAACCAGATCTGTCAATGAAACACACCGTGTGATATTAGAATATAATATATTTCAAAGCGCTACACAGCAGGAAAAACATAAGGCTGTGGATTATTTTCACAGGTTACTTTGTCCCCCAGCTGGAGAAGCGGACTGAAAGTGAATATCCTTTCCTGCAAGCTGGCAGACCCTGGAGAGGCGTGTCAGAGCTTGTTGGGAAAAGAGACTGGAAATACGAAAGTGCGCTGTTAATAGCAGCTAGGAAAAGACTTCTGCTGTGTTGTTAAAGATAGAATGCTGTTGTTGTCGTGTTTGGCTGTGTTCTGATGGTAAATAAGGGATATGTGTCATTAATCCCTGCAATCGAGCTCCTGTGCTGGCCTTTTTCAGGTGATTGTACTTCAAAAAGTGTTAACAGGCTGAAGAAAAGTGAGTTTGCTGATTTCAACCCCCTTCCAAGGGGGCGGAAGCTTTTCCTCACTCCGTTTAGAATGTATTTGCCAGGTACAAGAGAGATCTGTGTGGTTTCTGTGTTGTTTACTGCCTGGCTACCTTTGTGCTGCTTTTGTGTTAGTTCAAAAAATAAAGACCCGCTTTGAAATTCTGCCTGGGTTTGTGGTGCCCGTCCCGAGTCCAAATCCAGAGCTTGGGGAACCGCAGGGCCTTGGCAAGAGCCGTGACGTTTGCAAGGCTGCTTTTCTCAAGCGCAGACTGAGTCTTATTGGAAGAGTTATCAATTATCAGGGGCCTCTGAAAACCAACCAAGCCAAGACTATAGGTGGCAGAGAAGCGGGACTCCTCTTTGCCAAGAGAGACGTTCTCAGCTAAACAAAGAACCCAGGTATGTACATTTTGCCTTTCTCCGTGTATTTTTCCCTATTTTTTAATCCATTTCTCTCCTTAGCTTCCCTGGCGGCTGGTGTACTTGCTACATTGACCAGTCCTGGCCTTCTGAGCGTATCAGGAGTTGGCCTGTTTCAAATGGTGGGAAGACACCACGGCCCTTCTCCCGCAAAGTATTTGTTAGCCCAAGACACCGTGAGGAGCTCCAGTCACCACTGGTGTGCTACCTACTCATTAAATCAACGTGGCAGAGAGAAAACAACGGCAGAAAAAGTAAATTTTGACAAGCAACCTACCAAGAACTGCACCCCCCTGCTCACGTGAGTGGGAACAAGGGACTTCTGTGCTCAGCCCAACTCCTCGAGAAGCAGCAGATTCCGAGCACAGCTTCTGCTGAGCCAGGCAGCCTCAAACCAAGGAGCGTTTTCACTCCTAGGAGCCAGGGGCTGGATCCGTGTGGATGTAAGGGCTGAACCTTTGCTCCAGCCTCACCTCCGCAGTCATCCTTGAGGTGAAATCCAAATCACGTCCACAGCGTTTAGGCCTCATCACCTGGAGAACTTTTACACGTGCTTTAAGCCACGTGCTCAACGCCAAACGCATCAAACCAAAACATCTGCCTGGCTGAGGAGCGGTGCCCAGCGCCCGCGGCATACGGGCACGCAGCCACAGGCTGCAGCTGCAGGCAGCTGGGGAGCCATAGAAAGATTTCTAAGAAAAAATACTTAATCTTCCTTTTTACTCTGTGATTTGCAGCGTCCTGGACCACGCTGCTCTTTGACAGAGGAGTTGATGTCTCTGGGCTACAGGAATTTTCTCTGTAAGATGCTCCAAACACACTTTTTAAAGCAAAACTTTTCCCAGCGGTTATCGAGAGCTGGCTCCAATAAATGGAAGTATTTAACTTTGGTGCCCCTGCGTATGTAAAAAAATAACCCGTCTGGTTTTGTTAGAAATTAAATCAGTTCTGTGCAACCTTTGAAAATGGTAAGTTCTGATGTTTGGCGGGAAAGGGAGGGGGTTTTTTAATTATATTTTACAACTTACTCTGTCACTCCTTTTGAGTTGAAAGAGAACTCGCTGTCACGCACTGGCAAATGCTGCAGCCAGGCTTTTATTGAAAATATAGACCTTTATCTTAAAAATATATTTAAATTGGTAAAAGTAGAGACGAGTCTACTGGTGATTTTTACCAATGGGCTTCTTTATTCTTGATTTTTTTGTATTATTTTACTTTTAAAATCATACTGAAAGCTCAGTTTAGGAAGAAAGACCTGCCAAGCACCCTGCTGCAGAGCCCCTGGAGCAGGAGGGAGAGCAATCCTCGGTTCATTTGCACAGAAGAATCATCAAACTCATCGTTTATGGTTTGACTTGATGATCTTGAAGGTCTTTTCCAACCTAGATGATTCTATGATTTATCTAAAACGCAAATGTCTTTTTACTGTAGAACACCACAAGGAGATAAATTGTTTCTGACGGTGCGATTCTTGAGTTACTGTGTTAAAATCTTTGATTTCATAGCATGGGGGAGCTTTATCTCAGATATTGCTGTTTTAGTGGTTTAATTTTCTTGATTTTTACTTTCAGGCAATACATTGGCAAAGCTGAAAGCATCAGGAGAGCACACGCGGTGACAGCCAGCCCAGCTCCCTGGCACAACGTCCCCATCGACAGTCCCAAGGTAAGGGCTGGGGATTAACCACCTGCCCTGCGCTGGGTTGGACTCCGGGTTCACCACCTCCGAGGAGGCTGAAGCCTCCATGAAAATGGGGCTGTTTTTGGCTGAATGCCTTTCAAGCTCATGAGTTCTGTCTTTGATGCATGATCGTCCATCAGATGGTTGAGCCACCTAGGCGTTCAACATACAGGACAGCTTGTGTGTCTCTTCGTTCACCAGATGTTCCTAGAAGAGCCTCCTCCTACGCAGACAGGGTCCCAGCCAAGTTCCCAGTTAGGATCTACGTGTTTGCTGCGCAACCTTAAACCGCATGGTGAGAACCTCACTTATCCCGGCCTCTATCTCGTCATTGGCCTCCACAGACCCAACTCCTGGGGGAGACCCTGTCAGAATCAAGTCCCCTTCTTCCAGGGTGACTATTTCGCTGATGTAGCTGATCAGGTAAGGGATGGTGAAGATCATGGAGGAGGTCTCCCCCTCCTGCCTCAGCTTGCCATTCACCTTGAGCCAGATCTTCAGCTTGTGAGGATCAGGGATCTTCTCCTTGGGCACAAAATCACTGACCGGGCACGAGGAACTGAAGCCCTTGGCCAAGGTCCAGGGCAGCCCCTTCTTCTTGCACTCCTCCTGGGTGTCCCTGGCCGTCATGTCCAAGCAGAGGGCATAACCCGCCACGTGCTCCATGGCGGCCTCCTGGGACACGGCCTGGGCTCTCCTCCCGATCACCACCCCCAGCTCCACTTCGTGGTGCAGGTTGGAGCAGTAGTAGGGCCGGAGGATGGGCGACCCTTCCCGCACGTAGGCCGAGGAAGGCTTGAGGAAGAAGAGGGGCTCCCGGGGCAGCGCGCTCCCCATCTCCTTGGCGTGCTCGGCATAGTTGCGGCCCACGCAGACGATGTTCTTGCCCCACTCCCAGAAGCGGGACAGCGGCTTGGCCGAGGCCATGGCCACGGCGAGTCTCCTTCCCCCGCGGCCTGTGTCTGTAGGGGCTGGGGGGGGGAACCGCGGCCGCCCTTGGGCCGTCCTTGCCAGGCCCGGAGCTGCCGCTGCCGCTTCTCCTCCGTTTCTCCTCCGCCCCGCTCCGCTTCCTGCCCGGGCCCGACTCTTCTCCTCCTCCTCCGGGTCAGCAAATCGCCCGGCGAGGGAAGGAGGAAGGAGGGGGCCGGGCGGGCTCAGCACCGCCCCCGCTGCAGGCCGGGCCGAGGCCGGGGCCGGGGCCAGGGCCAGGCCGGGGCCGCCGCCCGCCTCCCCGGGGCAGGGAGCAAAGGTAACCGGGCCGGGCCTGGGCACCGGGCGGGGCCAGTTGTACCATGCTCGGCGGGGGCTGGCGAGGCCTCGGCACCGCCCTGGCAGCGCTGGGAGCTGGGGCCTTGCTCCGAGCCGGTACGTGGGGGCGGGAGGCGCCGGGGATGCGCCCCGGGAGGACCCGCCGGGGCCGGGGCGTGGGGAGATGTCCCCGGGCAGCGGGGCTGGGGTCTGTGCAGTGAGCTCCTGGCAGCCAGCACCGGGCCTGGGGAGTGTGCAGTGCCCTGCCCATACACCGGGGAGCCGGGCCCGGGCGTGCGATGCTTCCCCCGGGGAGCGGGGCCGCTGCAGCCCCCGGCCCTGGGGCTGGCTGTGGTAGGGGAGGGGGCTCAGCCCGGCTGGCAGAGCTGGGAGGTTTGACGGTGGTTTTTTTGTGGTTGTTATTTTCTCTCTTTTCTCGTTTCCTGGCTCGGGGGTGTGCCCAGGTTTTTAAGCTGAGTCCCAGCCCCAGGTAGGTCAGCACCTGCCCGGTGCAGCCTGGCCCGGTGCTTTGCCGCACCCGTAACCCACCTGGGAGGCTCCTGTGCGGTCTGGGGGCTGTTAAAGCGCTGGTGGTTGCTCTGCCAGGAGGGCTGGCGCTGGGTTTGGCGGATGGCAGGCTCTTGGCAGCGTAAGCAAAAAAACCGACACCGAACCTGGCTGAGCTCTGGGGTTAAACTCGGGGCCTAAATCCTGAAAGCGTCTCCTTGAGCTGGAGCTTGGGCTTCAGCTTCACAGCGTCTCTGGGAGGTCTTGCCAGAGGCTTCTTGCATCATTCCAGTTTTAAGGCCTGGACTGAACGAGTGAGAATCCACTGGAGTTGCTGCCAGACTTGGAAGCCCTGATGCTATCTTGGGAACAAGTCAGAGGGAGCGAGGAGCTGCTCCTGAGCTCCCCAGGTTGCTGGGTGGGTGCTGCACCTTCCACGCTGGTGTTGCCCCGTGGGTGGGTGCTCTGGCCATGCTGGCTGTGCCAGGTGGGCAAGTCGAGTGGGACCAGGAGTTGCCCTGGGCTTGGGGACCGGCTCGCTTGCTGTGGTGCGGAGCCACAGACGTGCCGGGGACCTGAAAAATGTCTGAGTACAGCGCATGTGAAAAGCGAGCGCGGTGTTTGCTGTCGTGAGGCAGTGCGAGGATGTTCCCCCGGGTTTGTGCGTGCCGTTGGTTTTGAGTGACAGCCCCGTTTGAAATAGGAATTTTCCACTCTTATGTAATAAAAAGGGTGAAGCGAAATGCCATGGAGAAAGCACGTGAAGCACCCAGTTTCTGAGGGAACCTGCGTCTTTACGCTGTGCTGCTGCCTGCTCTCCCTCGGCACGCACGCGTTTGAGTGATGACATTAATGCGTCCCATCTGCAAACCCTTTCCTCTCGGCGGCTCACGCTGCGCTAACGAACCCTTCCAGAAAGCGAAGCGTGCGGTTCAAAGGGCTCTGCTCTCCCCAGTCCTCCCTGCTCCAGGCGTGAAGTCAGGGGGGATGCGTTACAAAACTGAGCGAAAATGAAGTCGTCGAGCATTGATTTTGGATCGCGTTGCTGCAATCCTGAGACAAGCCGTGCTGGTGCTGGGCTGGGGCAGGGGTTCTGTGTCTCTTGGGGAGCTTCCTGGGGCAGGACGGGGTCTGAGAGCACCTTTCGTGTGCAAGCAGCGCTGAGAGCGCGTCTGGTCTACTTGCCAAGAGGGCAAGGTGCAGAGGGGAGCTTGGAATGAGCTTTGTGATTCGTGGATGTTTTCTCATTCCTCTATTTAAATTACGTTTCAAAAAACAATTCCTTATGTGGCGTCGCTTGTTTGTTTGTTTTGCAAGAATTGCGAATTTAGCACGCAAAGAGATGCTGGGATCGTGGCCAAGGAGAAATGGCTCATAAGAAGAGAGCGTTATAAATATGCGAATAATTCCTTTGACTTGAAGTCAAGGTTGTGTTTTCTTTAGCTTGTGATTTGTTGGTTTGGTGTTTTTTCCCCAGTTGGTGTCCAGCATGGAAACAAACACGCAGCATATGTAGAGTTCTTGTGTCAGATAGCATCTAAAAGTGCTTCACCTTAGGGAGCGGTTGAAAAACTATTGGTTTTTTTAATATTTTCCCTATCAAGGAATAGTAAGGGTTGTTTTTTTTCCACTCTGTTCTTTTCTTGAAAGGACTCTTCTGCTCCTGAGGAACTCTTGGCAGGTACGGAAGCTTTTCTCGATGCTGTGTGCCTTCACCATCACGCCCAGCGCATGCCTACGCTGTCGTGCCTTGGGGTCTTCTTTGCAGCACGGGGTTCAGTTTGACTACCTTCTCCCCTCCCTTCCCTCATAAGCAAACGAGATGGTGGAGGTAGAAGGGGAAGAAGTTCTGGGCATGACAGTTGTACCTGAACGGCCTTCGGGTCAGCGCTGGGCCCTGGGTCTTGCAGCCTCGCTGGCCCCATGGGTGTGCGGAGCTGCTCTTATCAGGGGCAGGCAGGACTGGCTGTTTGGGAGAGTGGGGCAGGTTGATTAGGAGCGTGGTGCCCCCTCCCTTTGGCTCTGGTGGAGGTGACCAAGCACGGAGCCTCGGGAGCTGTGGGGAGAGAGTCAATGCGGCAAAATGAAACAGCGGCTGAGCCGGCCCCGCTCAGACCAAGGCGGTCACCTTCAGCCGTGTGAGAGGGCCTTGGGGTTAAAATAACTGATTTCTGCCTTGCAGAGAGTGACACCTCCTTCCCTAGATGCCTACAGACGAGGCCCATGTCACCGGGCCCCAGCAGTGGAAGACCTTGTCCTCCTTGTTTCCCTTCCTGTTTTGTTTTTTTTCTTGGCAGAGCGTCTTAGAGCTTGGTTGTTTCTTTAAGAGCTGTGTGAGTTGAACTGTGGAGGCCAGGTTATCTGCATCTGGAGTTAGATTTGCTTCTTGGATCTGATTAAACATTTAACCAAGAGCAAACAGGGAGGCACTGCTGTGGCATCAGGGTGGCCCGTGAGCGAGAAACCTGCCCACGCCTGGTACATAGCCAGGCAGGGAGCTGAGCTGTCCATGCAGAGAGCCCATCTTCCCTGCATGCGCTGCGCAGGATGTGATTTCCCCAGGTCCTGAACCAGATATTTCTGTTGTAGCAGCATATGTATTTCTGTATTTCTCCTTTTTTTTTTTGTCTTTTGTCTGTAATGTGGCCTTTTTTGCTTTTTTGTGTTTGTTTTTTTCCAAAGTCACTGTCCCAGGCTGACCTTTGTCCGGCTGTTCCCTCTCTGTTCTACTTTCCTGCCCCTTGCAATCTTCTCCCCAGTCGAGGTCCAGCGCTTTCACGCATGAGCAGGTCTCTGGAACAAAGAGTCCCATCATCTGTAGGGCACCAAGAACCTCACCGTGCCGTGGGGCTCAAGGTGACACAGCCAGGCTCCGTGGCATGGTGGCCCCTCTCCTCCTCTTCTGCAGGAGGCAGGTCGAGCTGTCTCTTCTCTTCTCTGGGGCCATGGCCTGGGCAACCTGCTGTGCTCTGTCCTGCTTGTTCCCCTCCCTGGGCTAACCTGCAGTTTGATGTTTTGGGGTGCCCAGGTCCAGCACAGCTGCGAGCTGTCTTCCTGCACACAGAGCACGAGCGGAGGAAGTCGAAGACGGTCACACAAGCCGACATGAAGGTGGAATTACTCCCAGCCCTCACAGACAACTACATGTACCTCCTCATCGATGAGGAAACGAAGGAGGCTGCCATAGTTGATCCTGTGCAGCCCCAGAAGGTAAAGCTGTCCGCTGCCCTTGGCAGCTCAGCGCTGCGGCTCTGGGAGATCCTTTCAGGTTGCCACATCCCTGAGAGAATTAGTCACACGCTGACTCAGGCGTGGGGGAAAGTTGGGAAATGCTGGCCATGCACTGACACAGCCCGTCTGCTGCTGGGCTCAGGCAGCGTCTCCCTGGCTCCAAGGATTATTGACCTGATTTGGGGTTTTGCCCTTAGTTTGATGTAGTGCAGAGAAGAGGAAATGGGCCTGAGGGGTTAGTCATGGCCAGCTGGATCAGAGCCCTCAAGTCCTCCTCTGTAACCACGACCTGGGGAGCGCTGAGCTCCGAGCAGAGTTGCTGGCGCAGCTCTGGGACCCTGGAGCAGCCGTGTCCAGGTTACACCAGGCACTGGCTGTGCTCCTGAGTCACTTTGAGTTGTAATGCTCTCGCTGTGCCCTTGCCTGCAGGTTTTGGATGCAGTCAAAAAGCATGGCGTGAAGCTGACCACTGTCCTGACCACGCATCACCACTGGTAACTACCTGCTCTAGTGGGATCCCTCTGTGTTGACACAAGCAATCAATAATTGTTGTCATGGTGGAGCCACTGCTGTGGCTGCAGAGCCAGCCCTCACCTGGCAGGACCAGCACCGTGAGCGAGTGCTGAGCTCTTTGGACATCTGTGTGCCTGCTCCACCATGTCTTGTGGGATTATATAAATCCCAGTTATTCCCATCTCTTCCAGCCCTAGTTACTGGAGAGTTGACTGTGGGCTCCTAAGGCTGGTGCTTCCCAACTAGGTATGAACTCATGGAGGGTTGTTCCCCCCTCTCGCTGCCCTACTTACTGGAGAAATCATCTCTGCTCCTGTTGATGTGGCATATCCTCTGATACGAGGACAGCGTTAGATACTGGGAGAAGAGTAGATCAGAAATGATCACCCGGAGGTTAACGTTGCAATACGAGTTACGATACATATATCTTCATCCCTGCCCAAATTTGTCTTTCTGGCCTTCCAGGGACCATGCTGGTGGAAATGAGAAGCTCGTAAAGATGGAGACGGGGCTGCGTGTGTATGGAGGAGACAGCAGGGTCGGAGCGCTGACACAGAAAGTATCTCACCTCACCTCGCTCAAGGTAAAGGGAGTGAGCTGCAGGACTCGGCTGCATCTCCTGTTTGTGTCGCGGCTTTAGAGCTGGACCGGTGTGGTCCAACCCGGGTTAATACTGTGGTCACAGCTCTTCCACCTTTTGACAGCCCTTGGATGTAGTTGATGGTCTGAGTAGAGCTTTTGCCCTTTTCCAGCCCTGTGGACCATAACTCCTCTGTCTTGTTTTGGCTGGTGGTAGTTCACTGATGAGAACATTGGCATGGCATGCAGGGTGTCCGTGTGCTCCTTGACAGCTGCCTTCACTGGCGTGGCCAGACCTGAGGTGTGGAAGGACAGGGCTTGTGCTCTGCTCGGAGCCTGGTTAGCAGTGAAGAACTGCAAGTGGTCCTCTGAAGGAGGCCTGGAAAGGGCGAGGAGAGAGCGGACAGCAGCACTAGCTGCCTGCGCTGCTTTTCCAGAGCTAAAGGAGCAAATCTTGTTGGAACCGAGCTGTTTGTGTGCAGGTGAGCTGGCAGGTGATGTAAACCGCTGTGAAACGTGCGGGCTGGCACGAATGTCACTGCGAGTCCGGCCGTGCACCTCTGGGGAGGCAGCAGCAACTAAGGGAGCACAGAAGGACATGGAAAGATGTGCAAATTAGGGCTGTGGGGGAAACATAGAAACACAGGGTGGTTTGGGTGGGAAGGGACCTTTGGAGGTCATCTCATCCAACCCCCCTGCAGGGAGCAGGGACATCTGCAACTAGAGCAGGTTGCTCAGAGCCCCGGCCAA
>JAVSBS010011249.1:0-10831 GCA_033124195.1 Coracias cyanogaster
TGTTAACAGCTTCATAGATGGGAAAATAAGAAATAAGAAGACCTTTGCTAAAAGGGATAATGACCATAGGGTGGAATTATAAAGTATTTTGTAGGTAAGATCCAAAAAATCTGAAATGGCGCTGCAGGCTCTTGGGGTTGCAGTTTTTGTGCTTGTGTGTTGAGGCGTATACATACTGAAGATAAAAAATGCTAATTATGGCTAGCAGTTGAGGAAAGAGTCAGGTGGACAGGGCTCATCAGTATGTCTGAATTCTTATTTGCTTGCTTGAGTGGAAAATGTATGTTAGGGTCATCTTACATCCTCGCCCCTGCCCTTAACAAAACTGTACGTTAAATTCATCCCGCTAACACTATCCTAAAGTTTACCCCTGGGGTAATAAAATCAAAGGTGGAGTGTAGCAGCTCAGAAAATACTGAGCTGCGACTTCTTCTGCTTTGTAGTTTGTGTCTGCACAAGCAAATGTAATGTCAGCTCCGTGGCATCAGGCAAAGTTGTAGGAAGAGCGGCTGTGCATGTGTAGGGTTGAATGTTCCAGCTCTCAGTGGGAAACCCAACAAACGAAAGCATGTCTAGAAAATGAAAATGTTACCCAATTGGAAAAAACCCACCAAACTATCCTTACGGTATTTTTATAAGTCTGTAAAGGTTTTCAAGAGTGTATCTGTATTTTTGTGCTCTTTTGCTGAAAATTGTGATGCTGGTAAATTATGATTCAATATTATGCTGTTATGCCTTCTACGCTGAGCCACCTGAATTATTTTTCAGCTTTCATCTTTTGCTTCTTCCTAGGAACAGCATGATTAGGTTTAGCAGCACAGCTCAGATGTTAAGTTTGAGTTGAAGTAGCTCTTAATCATCTTTTATTAAAATCGTCCATTTCTAATTAAATTAATTTATGGCCGGATACTGAGGTGGCTTGCAGAAAAATTGATGCTAAAGCATTATCATCATGCTTTTCACAATTTTTAGCAAACTAATTAAAAAGCTGCTTATCTATTCTTGTGTTTTTCTTGAACTAACAATCTGTTAAGAGTTTCCAGCTGTCGTTTAATTTTTTTTTTTTTTAGATTTGCTTAATACATGAAATTAAGAAGGAATATAGCCATCATAGTTCCTGTAATTCCAAAAACTTTTAATAAGCGACTTGCTTATGTCTCTTTATGGAAGTGTTTTGCAGTGTTGCATAAAATTTTTACAATCAAGGGTCTTGAAAGGAGAGGTTTGGACAGAACTGTGGTGCCTTCCTTCAGCAGCTGCTGTAGATATTTCCCAAAATGATGCTTGGAAATGCAAAAATGATCAAGGTATGCGGTGCAAGAGTAATAAACCATGGTCAGTTATTGTCATCTAGGTGATGGTCCAAGTTTGATGTTTCCCTGATAAATACGCTAATTTTTTCTTAATAATCTAGAAAGCTTCACTTTTTAGTCTGCCGGGAATAAGGTATAAATGTGCATTATGTGGGATCTATTCTCCTGATGCAGAATACTTCTCTGTTGATTATGTATTAGGCGTACCAGTGGTAGATACTTAAAACAGAGAAGTTAAACAAGTGCCAATTGCAAATCTCGTCTTGCAGATGGAATAAACGACCAAGTATAATTGAAGAATATACTGTGTTGACTTTACATTGCATATCTTAAACTTAAATTTACTGAGGGAAACTGTGAATGTGTCCAGCATGCACATGTCTATCCACTGCAGCATCGATTTCCAGCATGTCTTCCTCAATCATTGTTATTGCTGGAAGAGATGTTCTGTCTTACCTGTAATTGCAAATCAGTCGGGCTGATGGACATCTCCCTAGACTGGGCTCTGCTGCATGTCAAGGCCTTACAAACAAGAACAGGCTGGAATTTTAAGAGTGTGAAGAGGAACAGCGGGATATAGCAGCTCACATCCAAGTGACAGGCTTTTCTTGTGGGGAAAGAAAGCAGTGTTTGCAGAAGTGTAGTAAACCTTAAAGGATGCAGTAGTATTCTCATCAAAGCATTACTTCTGCTCATGGTTTTCAGATGCTTACTGGAGTTGTGGTTTCAGTGTGTTATGTCTTCAGTGGGAGGGAAATGTGTGGCGATGGCTGGTGAAAAGAAAATGTTGAGTTGACATTCTTGAATGGGGAAGAGTTGAAAAGTCAGATGTTCTGCGTGTTTTAGAGGGAGATGTCTTAACTCTTCAGCACTGAAAGCTGGGTCGCTGGCTTTGGTCTGAAGTTGGTTCTTTGGTCTCAGCAAATTAATGAGAGCAGAAATTTTGCAAACCCGAGTTAATGTAGTTGCTGTTGTATGAATAGCATGAAGTTGCTAAGGTTTGATACTGATAGGCACTGATGCATTATTGCAGGAACGAAGAGACTGAGTCAGGGGCTTTCTGCAGTAGTCCCAGTTGGTTTATATTTAAGTTTGAGCAACTGTCCCTCTGCCCCAATTAGATTTGAGTAGCCTGCTGAAACCTAGACTGAGGTTGTTTCTGATCCAGGTTGTAGAAAAAACAGATGTGAAATTTGATAACCTGGAGGAAATGTTTGACTTAATAGCTGGACTTCTAAATCTAAATATACTGGAATCTCAGCACTCTGAGATGAAAACACTTCTTATTTATATTTCATTTTAAGTTTTAATGCATCACACAAGGCCGCTTGCTTGCAGCTTCAAGACTTTTGATTTATTGAGGGGATTGCTCCATATTTAATGATGATGTCAAGTGAGGCAAATCACATCAGTCACACAGTCTGATGGATACAGGCCTGGTGGCAGAATAGGGTATGTGGGTCTGAGGTGGTCCCAGCCTGTCTGGTGTGTACATGCTGCTTCAGAGCGTTCTGCTGCTCAAGGAGTGAAGAGCATCATATGCAAGCAATCCAGGATAGTAGAGATCACAGATTTTGGGGTGTGGGATAAAGAAGCATGCCATCTTTGAAGGGAAGGGAATGTCCTGCCAGCCTGAGAATTGGCACTTTGCCAAAAAGGAGGACAAAGTACCAGGTTCAGCTGAAAATAAACATGGCATTGGTATGTGTAAGATTATGTGCTGTGCTTAAGCTTTGGAGTTTTGCGGTCCTGTGGGATGCAGTAATTGTGCAAGAACAACTTCAAGATCATTTAAGTCTTGAGGTTTTAACTAGCCAACACTTGCACAGTAGGCATTACTAGTAATTTTATCCTTCTGCCATAGCTGAAGTTAAAATGAGCGTAACTAAGAAGTACTGGGAACCATTTGAAGTTTTCTGTCTACAGGGTTCTCAAAATGATTCTGTTCCTAGAGGGGGATGGTGTTTTATATGGGTGCCTGGTGTTTATGGATCATCCTTCTTGGAAGAACATCTATTATTGCTGCAGTATCCTTGCAATTTCAGTTCAGATGGGATAAAAATAAAATGCTGGAATCATGTTTATAGTCAGGAATAGTAAAAAAAAGAGCAGCCTCAAAATGAGCCTCTTTCCTGTCCCTGACTTCACTTTCAGTGCTGTAGCTACAAAAGAACCCAAAGTAGTTGTTTTCCGTTGTCATTTTTTGGGCAGTAGTCATTGTTACAGCTGGACAGAAGTTTCTTGTGGACTGTACTGTGAATTTCAGTGTGTACCTGCTGATAGTTCCCGCAGAAATGCCCAATAATATCACCATCTTATGTTCCCCCGTACTCTAGGAAGAAAGACTGGAAAAATGGTCAGGTGAGAAGTGAGCCTTAAGGAAATGTGGGAGACTGGAGTGGCTTTAGTCTCTGTTTCTCTCTGCTGTAAGAGGGTCATTTTTTATGAGCACTTATGGTTTTTACCAGTGTGCTAAGGGATGGTACCATAGCCAGTTAGTTGTATCACTGTCCTGAAGCCCGTCCTTAAATTAATTTGGTGAATTAACTTGATTTCCCCGACATTCCCTTTTCCATAGCAACGTAAGCATGGAGCCCATGTACTAATCAACGCTGTGTAAAACATTCCAGGTTTTCAAACACCTTGTACGTTTGCTAAAACATGTTAAATCCTCAAGTGGTAACACACAGGATTACTACCAAAAAACAATTTCTCGTGCAAACGGAAATTTCAGGATGGGTAACTTCATTCCGATGGCTGCTTAGAGGTGGACCAGGCTCCTGTTGACTTGGTTGTGGGGTGGCCAGGTGAGCCCGAGCTTTATTGCTGGGGTGCTGCCTGCGTGGCTGGCAGGTGCTTCAGCCTGCAGCTTGCACAGCAGCACATTGGCAGTGGTATGGCGTTAGAGGGACACAGAAGCGAGCTTGCTTTGTTGCCTCCGGTTTGGCTTCAGTTTCCAGATTCCTAATTATTTCAAGGTTGTGTTTTCACTGCGTGAGGCACACTTTGTTTTTTCTGCTGCGTATTGTCCTCGCTGCAAGTTGGTGTTAATTAGGGCCACCGCTGTTTTTGCTGACAGATGGGTTTTGCACAGACTCGTGCAGCATGTTGCTGTGCTATGGCTGCTCCATCTCATGTGCTGCCAGCTTGGGTGCTTGTGGATGCCTCTTAATCGATTTGGCCTCGGTGTGATCAGATCAAATGTTGCTCTGTGTGATCTTGTTACCTTCCCATCCTGTAGCTTACTCTGAGTGTTTTGATGCCTGCCTGACCGCAGACAAGTTTCTTTGCTGCTTTTTGTAATTTGTTTGTGATAAAGTGAGTGGAGAATTAGAAGATGGGATAACATTTCTGTAAAAAAACCTTGTGTGCGCCATGTGTACGTGTACTTCAGTTACATTTGTGTGGTAGCTCGTAGTCAGTTGTCTAAGCCCTTCACCCTGCTGGTGGAAGAAGAGCAGGCTCCCCGGCTGGATTAGTGGCCCAGTTCATCACTGTCCTCACTTTCAGAAGCTAGCAGTCCCTGGGATTGTCAACATAATTCTTTAAAACAAGAACTTCTTACCTTTCCTCTGCACACATAAATTTTTAATATGGTAATAGAGTACACAAATGGCGTGCACAGGTTGAGAAGAAGAACATCAGCCATGTAACACTGGTCACTTCCAAGAGTAAATGCTTGGGCTTATTTGTATTGTGCTGGACACCTGGAATTTGTGAAGGACTGAATGGCAGCTGGGACAATGCAGGTTTTGTAGCTGTGTGCTGTCTTCAGTAGAATAAAGAATGAGGGAAGGAGTGCTTGAGTGGTGGTCTGAAGAAGGTATGTGATAAACAAAATTGATTTTGGGGTGTTGGCTTTTATAACAGTTTGCTGTTAACACTCAAGTACACTTTACATAAAACTGTAGCAGTAGTAAATTGCACCATAACGTTGGGTTATTTTCCCCATAGAGTTTGCAAACTGTTCGATATACAGATAGTACAGTTAAACAGTTCCATATCCCCAAATCTAGATTTACAGAAACTGTTTTTTAAGATGTTTTTCAACCCCTCTAGTTAAAGCTTCTGCCTTCCTCAGTGGTGTGTTTTGAGTGAAGCAATGCCGTCATTGGGCAAGTCGCAATGGGGTGAAAGTATTGATTATTTTTAACAAGCTTGCCGCCTTAATGTGGAAAGCCAAGTAGCATGCTTACTGTACTGTGAAATAACATTTGAGAATTAATGCAGTCTGTCTGTGTAGCCACAACCCCAAGAGATGCCCTTCCTGGGAGGGTGGGGTGAGCCCTGCACGGCCGAGCTCCCTGTGAGCTGTGGGCACCCTGTCCTGCCTGCCACGACCTCTGCAATGGCCCTGACACTTTGTGCTATCTGGACTTTTAAAAATAATTACTTAATTCTTCTAGTAAAGTGTAATGTTGTTTTGGGTGAGCAGGAAGGATACTCTTTTGGGGAATCTTACTGTAGGAACATTTCTAGGTCTGTCCAGCTTACAGCTCTGATACAGATTTTCAGCATAGCTTGGTAATACACAAGCACAGAAAGTATGATCTAAACTCTAGCAGGCGTTTAATTCAGTCTCCTCTTCAGTGGCAGGGGTGGCTTTTCAGTGGTTCAGAAGGTTGTTTGGACATCTCCTACTAAAGCTTCTTCCATTTCCCTTGATGCAGTGACCTTTGGCAGTGACCTGAATAGTCCTGAACCTAGGAAAGAAACTTAGTGGTGGTTTTGTCCCTCCCTTACAGCTGCCTCTGGAAATATCTTCATATTGCTGTCCTTGTACCTTGTTATTTCACACAAGCCCTGGTGCAGGAGATCAAACACTTTTTTAGTGGTTCAGATGTTGCTGTGTGTATAATCATATGCAGCCATTATGCGATCATTGAAATGGATTTATAGTGTCTGTTTTTTCAGGCTAATTGCTTTTGACAGCTTTTAATAAAAAGCTTTGAATTAAGAGTGGGTAAATGCATGTTTGGACAGCTTGTGTCTTAGTAAGAAAGTTGCTTGAGCTAGAGACAGACTGTAGTAGCTGTGTAAAAAAAGAATTTTTTTCGAGTCTTGTGAAAACATGCCAAAAAGGTCAGATGACAAAACCACTCTGAAACCTTGCAAACATCAGGAAAAAAAATGGTATAAAATCTCCTACTTGTTAAGAACTGATGGCTTGATATTAAAAAAACCACCCTGATTTTCATTTATTTTGCTATACATTGTGGGAAGAAATACATGTTGTAGACTCTAAACTTCTTAGACAAACATATTCTGAAGATTTATTGAGATGGTGAAAGGCATGGATATGCAATCCAATTCACTGTAAATGTGTAAGGACACACCTGGTGAAAACAATAGCCCTTTTTTTTCTCCTTTTAAAAGCTGAGAAATTGTTTTAGAAGAACTAAAATTCTCACAGTAGTTTGCCCTTGAAAATCAATGAGGTGAACAGATGTTTGCCAAGGTCACGAGATGGTGAAGAGAGGAAAAATCTCTATGTGATAGTTTTCCAATACTTAGTGCTCTTTGGAGCCTGGGATGAGCTCATTGCTGTACTATACTGAAATACATCAAACGGGTTTTATTGTGATTTGACACTACTTGAGTTAAGTTTTCGAAAACCTTTTATGTTGTGAATTAAAACACTTGAGTAATGTCTATATCATGATGAATTGCTTTGTATGCTTTTCACATTTGAAAATAATAGGATGTTTTATGTAAAAGTGTGTATAATTTTAAGGGAAGTAAGACAGGCTTTGCAGGTGCCTGCAGCAGGCGCTCCCTGAGCCTTCCCTCAGGAAGCTGGTCTGTTCAGAGGCCAGTGTGTGAGACCAGGGGACTGTCTGCATCAAGTCTGTGTGATCCACAGGGAGTGCATCTAGAGCAAAGTCTATCATGGGATTATTCCTTTGGCTTGTCTGAAGTATTAGTAGTCCTCGACTGTTACCTTGCTATCTCTTAACGTCATTTTGTAAGTTTAGATATGATGCTTGTTTTCTGCCTTTGTGTAACAGAAGAAAATAAAAGTATATCTGAAAATAAGTATGTATTCCTTCTGACAATACTCTTGGTTGCCTTGAAACAACTTCAGCTCTCCTGATGGTTGTAGCAATGCATGTAAAAACCAATGCTGGTGTTAATGGAAGGTATTCTCTACTATGTTAGCAGAGGGAAGAACCACATAATGCACACTGACTGACCCCAGAGAGCGAGGATGAAAGATAATTTGACCATGTACCATCAATAAAGACTCATTGGTATGCGTGTACATACTAGGAATGTAATACTAGGAATTGCTTTATTTTCAATAAATCCTCCGTTTCAGGTCCTGCATTGTGTGCCGTACCTCATCACTGCAGACTAAGCATGATGATGAATGCTTAACTTGGCTAAGCCTAGGCTGGGCACAAGCAAGGCAGCTGCTGCATCCTCTCCCGAGTGTTGCCAGGGCTTCTGGAGCCGCGCACTGCGCTGCTGCGGTGCTGTTTTAAGCTGAACCCTGCTGACGTCTCAGCAGACGTGGGGAAGCCATGCCTGCCTTCCTGAGCTTGTGGGTGGGAAGGAGAGATCTGGAGGAAGGCTGCTTGCTTAAAGCTCGCTGTGAAGCTTGTCTCTTGCTGGAAGGTGGCAGTTACCACCTGCAAGGAGAAGGACCCTAAGCTCTACTGGAAGTCTCTGAGCTTTTCAGCTAGCTTAGGTTGAAAGCACTAAGCAGTTCTTGACAACATTCTGTTTGAAGGTAGTGCCTGAGATGGTCTCAAGGCTGACATGAAGCTGGAGACTTCCATACTTGGACATTTCAATGCTGTGATGCACTTTCAGATCACCTTTTTACTATTCTCTTACTTTCCTCATGGCATTTTCAAGGAATTCTTCCAAAGTTATTGTGGGTGGTATTCTGAGCTGCCGCTTCTTTCAGCAATGGAACCGGGGTGGAAATGGGAAGGCGAACATGAAGGGAATATTCTGAAAGTAGGAAATAGGAAGGCAACTGTAGGCTGCTCTAGAGTATCTTAGCCTGTACGTGGAATAAGAGCAGGGTTTTAAGGTAATACCCGATGTCAGCTGTATTTTGTGCTGTATTTTCAATGGTACAGTTTCTTTCAGCCTCTCTAGTGAGAGTGAGGTGAAACGTAGCTGTTTAAGACGTATGAGATCTAAAGGTTTCTTGCCCCGAGACTGAGCGTGAAAACCAATGTGTGCAACTTTCAGAGAGCACATTCTTCAGAAAGGTAAAAATATCCAGACAAAAGCCTGTGTTGCAGCTTGGGGCAACTGCTTTGTCAAAGTAGGTCATAATATCTGCAGATAAAACTGTGAGGACAATTGGAAGAGAAATGATCTGTTACATGTTGCTGCTCTGTTGTGTTTGGATCATGGATAGCTTGGGTAGAGCTTGTGCTCTACATCTAGCACTCTGGTCAAATTCCTGGTGAGGGGTCAACGTCCCTGCTTAGAGTCCTTAGGCATTGCATTAAGTGAGATAAATTAAATATTACTTCTGCTTTCACTGCACGTTGTGACTTAGCTAGTCTTAAATAAAAGTTGGCAGCCATCATGCTTGTTTCTCTATTAGTGAGTATAAAGAAGGCTTCCTGTGCTCCCCTTAGAGACCATCATTAGTGTTCAGTGGGACTTTCTGTAGTAGAGCTCCAGGCTCAGTAAACAAATACAGATTTTTCTTCCCCTTTGTGGTTGGAGAGTGTGACATCTTTCATGATATGACTTGTTCTTACTACATCTCAATAAGCAAAACAAGCAGGAAGTGAGAGAGCGTAGCATTGTTTCTTCATTTGTGATGATGGTTTTCAGGATGCTACAGCTGATGAGTGTTAAAATGCAAGATGTTTTTTAACCTTCTGAATTATTAATTTAAAAAAGCGAATTAAAAATTCCCAGAAGTAAGCCACTGTTTGAAGGGTTTATGTGTTCAAAATAGCAAAAATATAATGGAGGTATTGAAAAAATTAGTGTGGGGTTTTTTATCCTTGAGGTATGTGGTTCCAACATTATTAAAGAAACTGAAGAATTCCTCCCCCCCGCCCCCTTAGGAGAGAGGTAATGCTTTGGGTTTTTATACTTAATGATCTGTGGTGATTTTAGTCAACTTATTGGTAAGGAAACAGCAATTAATCTTTATTGTGTTGTCTTATTCGGATCAGTTCTCTCATATCTGATAACAATAGTTTAAAATGAATAATCTCCTTTATCTGCATCATTTGAGGATCTCAAAGTACCTCCAAGTTCATCTTAACCTCTTTATTAAGTCTGTTACTCAATTATTATGAATTTGAAATAGTCTGTAAGGATGCTCCTTCTGAATGCAGTGCTTCTCATGAGCCTTCAGATCAAATAGATGGAAGCATCTCTGCTGTTCTCACTGTTGCCAAGATTGAGAGCAACTATGGTTAGCAAGTGGACCTGGCAGAGGATTCTCGGAGTAGGTCATGGCACTGCACAGTGACCAGTAAGGTCAGAAATCCAGACCCATAGTGTTGATAGGCATCCTGAATAGGAAAGAGTGACAACATCAACAGGGTACTCCGCTGTCTTTTCTGTGTTAATGTTCAAAACATTGAAATCGGTAAGGCTTTTTGTAAAGACTATCTGTGGAAGAATTCAGATGAAGGCTGTGTCTTTAAACATACACTTTTTTTTTTTTTAGTCACAGAATACAGTTGCTGTAAGATACCACTTGGTAGGTTCTTAAAATTAAAATGCATGAATAAAAAGAAATTAATTCTGTAGCATTGGCCTTCATGTATTGGGCAGTGTGGCTTGTAGGTTTTTTCCTCGTGTCCCACATTGCTTTCTGCATAATAGTTGCTTTTTCTTTGTCTTCCTGAATTGCATAATGCATTTTGGAAAGTTGTAGGCTTATCATAATTATATTTTTCTCTGGTCTTGTGTCACTGGAAATTTGATTTGAGTCTCACTGAATTCTTGTAAGTCCAATTTTGGGTGGTTTTGCTTAGTGTTGCAAGCTGAAGAGTTGTGTTCTTTAGAATAAGTGGCTTACATGATCAAGCCACTAACTCCTTCAGTTTATTATTTCCAGTAAGACTAAGACTCCTGGCTTATACGATTTGCCCTTGTAAGTCTGTCACGATTGGGCAGCGGTTATGTATAAACCTGTTGAGTGATTCGTGCTAAGTGGAGAATTCGTGCTGTGACCTGTCATGTATTAATTACTGTTGCCCAGCCTGCCAAACAAAGCTGCTGGGTTGTTGCTGCGAGGACTTCCCTCTGTCCTCATCTGCCTGTTCTTTTCTTTCCTCCTGTTTCTGCTTGGCTTTGAGTATTAGCATAATGACAGGCCAATGGCATCCTGGCCGGTATCAGAAACGGTGTGACCAGCAGGAGTAGGGAGGTGATTGTGCCCCTGTCCTCAGCACTCGTGAGACCACACCTTGAGTACTGTGTCCAGTTTTGGTCCCCACAGTACAAGAAGGACATCGAGGTGCTGGAGCGGGTGCAAAGAAGGGCAACAAAGCTGGTAAAAGGGCTGGAGAACATGCCCTATG
>JAVSBS010011251.1:0-15889 GCA_033124195.1 Coracias cyanogaster
GAGGAGCAGCTGAGGGACCTGGGGGTGTTGAGCCTGGAGAAAAGGAGGCTCAGGGGAGACCTTCTGGCTCTCAACAATTTCCTGAAAGGAGGTTGGAGCCAGGTGAACTCGGGTTCTTCTTCCAAGGAACAAGCAATAGGACAAGAGGAAATGGCCTCAAGTTGCACCAGGGGAGGTTTAAATTGGACAGTAGGAAAAATGTCAAGAGTTGCGTGGCACTGTGTGATCTGTAACAAATTCAGGTGCTGTAGTGTTGTCATAATTCAACCATTCCAAATATTTTCAAACTACCATTCTAGAGCTGTAATTGTCTTCAGTGATGGACACTCTGGGAAATCCTATTGAGATAACAGGAACATTTATGTATTGCTTTCTCTTTGGACTGTCATTTCAATTTCTTCTCTCTGATTCCTTGAGGTGGTTCTTCCTCAAGAACTTTGGCAAATTGGATTGTCTGTGCTTATTTTTGAGAGCATACACATATGCTTCGTGCTTGTTTTACTTTGACCTCCTCATGAAAATTAGATTACAAATGATCCCTGGCATTCTAAACAAATTTCTTATTGATCTGAGATGTTTTGTGTGGTTTCAGGCAATCCAACAAGCTTCAGAATAAGAAGAAAAAATAATAAATTGGTGTCAATAAATTTGGAAGGATGAGTGAAAGGGATTGTATTGATAATTTAATTTTTTTAAAGTCTGAGATACCACCACAAGTTGATGACAAAAGATGAAATTCCCTTGTTAAAGGAAGAGAGAAAAGATGCAGAATGCCTAATATTGCTCTTTTAAGTGGAGTGGGAAGACAATTCCATGCAAAACCATGATGCTGAACAAATTCCTAGAAGTAAAATTGTCAGAATGTTCTTGATTTCAGTTGCAGAGCATAAGTTTTAACCCTGTTGGGGTTGTGCTGGTGACCAGGAGTATTATCTTGTCAGGCTCTTTCTCCCTCACTTGTCACTGCAGCTTTACAGTCTTACTGGTTTCCTATTGACCTCAGTTACACCTGCCTGTTAAAACACATCCTAATTCTGATTTAATTTTTACTGGCTCTCTGCCATTCTAACTTCAGTGGAATCCCTGAATTAAAAAAGCAAGGGATTTTTGGGCTTAGTTTTTAGGCAGAAACCGAGTCTGAAGTATAGTAATTTACTTATGGTTGCCGCAAGTCAGTCTTGGAGGAAGACAATCAGCTCCATCTAGGAACAGAACAAATGGAAGAGTGAGCTAGAAATGGGATTTATGGGACAGATCCTCAACTGCCGTCAGTGGAGTTGTGACAATTTATACAGGCTGAATTTCAGGGTCTGCCACTAAACTTTGACTTTTAAATGATGAATGTTCTCATGACACTAAGTTTTAATAGAAGCTTTAATGAAAAAAGCTGCTAGGGGTGTAAGTTTTTTATTTGGCTGAGGAACATAAATAAGTCCTATAGGAACAAATAAACAATAGTAGGTTTGTCTGCTCACTTTCCCCAGAGGGAGAAACACCTGAAAAACAGACTAAAGCAAAGGTATTTGCATATTGTTATTAAACAGCCAACCTTTACATAATGAAGGGCATATTTACAGTGCTGCTGAAATTGATTGTGCTAGGGCTGGTTTGGAATGTTAAAATATTTATAAATAGGCTTTAATTCAGAAAACTCTATGGAAATCCTCATTACCATTTCTCTGCGCAGATGAACGTATGGATTGATATTCAACAAACACTGGTCCCTAAAAGGTTCAGTGGTTTAACACGACTGCTACAGCATTAAAGAAGGGCACAGGCTGGCTTTATAAATAATAATGACTGTATTCAGAGGGGTCCAGGACACACTGGGGTTGTACTGTCTAGGTAAATGAAATTATATACCCTGTACCCTCTCTAGCACTGCCAGGCTTGAGATCAAGTGGAATGATAGAAAATAATTATTAGGCCTGTTTTCCACAAGCCTTAGCTTCAGTAAATATAAATATATTCATAATTTAAACACAGTATTCCCTGATGCTGTTGATTAAGCTGCACTCTTGAAACACGGTTCAGGCTCAGATCTTTGTCTTTTAATTCATTGAAGCATTCTCTGCCCTTACCTTAGAAAATGAATAATCATAGCTTGAGACCGATAGGCCACGCGATGCACTGACAGATTTAATTTCCTCGTGTGCCCAACCTTCTGTCTCTGCCGGGCATGTGTAATTTTGTCGTGTTTGCTGTCAAAGAACCTTTTCACTTTTGCTGCTGGGCCTGCATTTTATGGGAAGGGAAAGAGGAAAAGGCACAGTGGAGAATTAGAAACTAGCTTTTGGAATTAGAAAAAAGCAATGCTGCTATCCCTTATGTCCTTGTGATCAGCGTATCACCTCCGGCCAATAATCTCCTGAGTACTTGGGACCTCCCCAAAATGAACTCACTAAGCTTCTTACAAAACAAACACGATATAACCTATCACTTATTGTGCTCTTTGTTTATTATGCTCTTTACACAGGCTGGTTTAATTCAAAGAGATAGAAATGCCAGGGTTTTGAGAATTATTCAAGTCAGTGAGTAGAAAATTTGCTTTAAACTTTTGAAATCCTCTTGTTATTATTGCTGCATTCCAGCTGATTTTCTAAAGGAAGGACATTTCTTGGTTTTACTGACTCTGGAGGACAGGCTTAAATGTACAGGCACTGATGTAAGTAATTTAGAAAGCTTAATCTACAGCCATTCAATTCCTTAATTATCACGTTCGCTTTGTTAGGAAATGATTAATTCTACATATTTATTACCTAATTATTATCTTACAATTTATGCCAAGCTGCACTTGAAAGGCAGTTGAAATGCCATCAAAATCATGGTTTTATTTTTCGTTTTGTTCTAAATCTAAGCAAAGTTGCGTTAGGCCTGGCTTCGTACAAGTCTTTCCAAACCACCAAGAAAGGTCTCTTAGTAGAGGAAGAAAACAATCTGTTACTAGTGAATTGTTTCTAATCACCAGATCCCTTCTCTTTCTAAAACTAGTTGATCTTCTCCTTTTTATACCCAGACTTTACTAATGAGCTGGAAGAGGAAACATAATTTTTACCTTTTTATCAAGACTTTCCAAATTTTTCCCCTTAAACGGAATCAGTAATTGAAATAAACTTTTTCTGAATAAAGAATAATTTTTTTCTTAGGAAGAGGCTGCAGCCATTTTGACTGAGTTAGCAAGTCAATAAAGTGGATTTTCAGCACCTGACAATTTACACTTACCAGCTTAGTGGTGTGATGAGCATTAACCCTATGATAGCAAATGTGCTACATTTTCTACTGGTATGTAATATGTGTGCTTTTAGTGCAGCAATAAATTAAGTCTTTGTATAAGTTTTCATAACTTTGTGGTTATAAACTATTTTGATATTTTCTTTTAATTCTAAGAGGCTTTTCATAATTATCTTTTATTTAGTCTGTCTTGAAGTGCTACTTTTTTGGCAATAAAATCCACAGAGCTCTGGGAATAATTCATACAAAGAGTGGCATGGGTTTGATGTCACAGAGCTGTTTATCAGGTTTAATAGAGGCAAAAGCCTTCTTTTACTTCCCTTGTAAAGACAATACAAACACAGGAGGGCAAATGTTTCTTGTTTCTTCCATTCTCACATATCATCATTATCATATGAGATGGAAGTAATGTATGTGGGATTTGGAATCTAGCCTGGCTATGAAGATCTGACAGAGAAAATATTCTCTCTCCTGAAGCAAGCCAATTATTTCTGACCTCCTTGACAGAGAGCAGATTTGGTGCCCCACCATCTCACTGCACCTTCCAACCACGCCCGCCCATGAAGTTACGCTGCCGGCAGGTTGGAAATATGGTGCTGTGAAACAATTGTCAATATTTGACAGGATGCCACAAGCCGTCTTAGCCTCTTTTAACATTTGCAGTGAGGGGGAAATGAGTTCTTACCACTGTTCCCAAGTTGTGAAAGCCTTGCTTTGAATGACAAAAGTGTGTCACTGCAGCACAGGAGTAACATGGAAATATTCTGCAAGCTCTTAGCTTGAGAAAAGAGCTGGGAGGTCTTGGAGTTGAGAGGGCAGCCTGTGACCCAGGCAGCATCTGAGGACGCTTCAGTGAAGCACCTGGAAATTGAGGATTAGAAATTCTTTGGAGTCTGGGTTAAAACCCTTCTCTTTCTGCTAAACCTTTTCTCTCCTTTCAGGAGGGTTAGCCTTTGAAAGGCGTAAGGCAGAGGAATATTACGATTTGCTGAGCAAGAAGTTCTTCTAACATTTTTGGAGGGGAGAGTTATTTACTGCTCCAGCCTACTTTGAAGTCTGAAAAGATGAGCTGAAGTCTTGGTGCAATGGCTCACGCCTGAGGTAATGGGCTGTTTCTTCTTGACTGGAACCCAGAGTTACAGAGCTACCTTGAAAACAAGTGGTATAGCAAAAAAAGTTAGCATACATATTTCAAGACATACCCATCAGATTTGTGCTGAGGACGGGATAAGGGCTCAGATAAGGGCTCTTCAAGAGCTAGGAGAGCGTTGACATAACAGTGCCGCAGTGGTGAAAAAGCCTCAGTGGCAGCAGCGTGTGGCACATGGCAGGAGAAACCAGGGAATGCAGCAAAAGGGGAACGTGTTCATCTGAACGGGGCCCAACCGCGACACACACCGAGTGTAATCGCACTTTAAAGTTGTATCCCCACAAGTAGTTCTCTATCAGATCACAGTCAAAGGAGCAGAAGGTAGCTTTGCTTGGTACACACCAAACTGAGTAAGTACAAAAATCTCAGGGATTTCTTCCTGGTTTTTGTACTGATTCAGTCTGACATGCTGGACAAATAATTTATTTAAGTCCAGACTGTTCATACAGAGAGGCAATAATCTTGGACTTTGCTGCTGCACTGGATTCTCCTGAGTAACTCACAGCTTATAAAGCACTTCTGGGTGGCACTTGGTTGAAAAATGTTTTAGAAAGAAAAGGATGTATACATAAGGCTTCACTGTATTTGTCCTGCTTTCAGTAATTAAACCCGGCAGTATATTTACTATATGAGCATTGATAGAACTGTTCCAGCATATAATTAAAAAGAAAGGAGAAGCAACTTTCCCTGACAAATGCCTTAGTAAGTCATGATTTCATTCCACACAGTCTGCTTTGTAATGCCCGTTGTTACAATGAAAATAACTAATTGGTATCTGTGCAGAGGTGTCTCTATTGGCACGTTAGACATCGAGAAGAAAACATCTTCTTTGCGAACAACACTAAAAATACCAATGGAAAGACTTGTTTTTAATACCATACTGAATGCAGCCTGAACAAATGAAGAGTCTTGATGTGATTTAGGATGATGCCAACAGCGAACACAACGGTAAATTATTTTTGCAACCTGCTCTCAGAGTCCCAAATTGCCTTTTTACTGTCTGCATTCCTAATGATGGTTGATACATCCCAGGGAAAAGAAAATACTGGTCTCTTTTATCTTGATTTAGTTACTGGGCTGGGTTCTTATATATATTCAAGAGCAGCAAGATCAATAACAACAGCAACAAAAATTTCTGCTTTTGCCATGTAATGATGTAAAGACATCCTAAGAAAAGTAGAAATCACTGTCCATGAGGAGAAAGCTTTTATAGTAGTAATTTAACCTGGCTGTTATTTACACTGTAAACCTGTTCCTATGTCTGAAGCTGTGTTTACTAGAAAGATCAGACAAGGTTTTTTGCCATTTTAGCTGGCTTTAAGGAAAGCAAACTGAGAAAGTCCCAAAATACGCTGTGCACAGAACAGAAACGGTAAGGTTCTTAGAATGTGGGTGAATTTGTAATGTTTAGAGTATTTTTTTCCATTGCTAAACTTAGGAGTCTGAAGAAATAAATAGGATCATTCAAATGGAGACTACAACAAGTGTAGTCTGTCAATTTTCTGACCTAAAAATTTGTTCATTTACATAATGATCAGCTCTGCAATATGCTGTGCCAGCTGTACCATGTAGATATCACAGTGTCCCAAATGTCTGGGGTGGGAGGAATGTGATGAGCACTGAAATTTTGCACATCATAATATATAGGTTTCTAGAACTTGGACTGGAATTTAATAGCAACAGCGGTGAGGATTATTTACTATGAACAAAGTTGTTTTAATGAATTGCAAATACTTAAAGGCATAGTTTGAGCTGGCAACGTGACTTTTTGTGATGGAAGGTGCATCTGACTGCCAACAAAAGCACTTTTATGAAGTGCCTGCGTGAAGCAAGGAAGCATTCTGCAGACAAACCCCTGCTGAATATACTGGTTTGCCCACATCATACAACACAATCCTGAACTAAGATATTAGCTCGGAAGTACTACTAGTATATCAGCACAATACTGTACAGAAGCTTATTAGACTTTCTTCTTAATTTGTGTAACTAGTGTGGTGGAAACACAGACACGCTGCCATTCAGGGCTCTCTCTAGCACGTGTGGGTGGTGATGTGTTGCCTGATGGTGACTTCACTACAGGTGAATGTCTGGGGAGACGGGGATGAGATGCGGATTACACCGCACACTTCCCCTTGTAGGCAAGTCCTGAATAGATGGCATTGTGTAGCTTCATCTGCACACAGCTTCATTGGTATGACTTTGAGATTTGCTTTGAGACGAGTTCTTGCTGGCAAGGGTTGACTTCTTTCTGGACATGGAAAAGCGTGGCTGAAAAAACAATAGCATCAATCCCAAATGCTGCTTTTGGGTCATGATTCACTTACAATGAGTATAATAAAGACAATAATAAAGACATGGCTGTTCACATTAGGAATCTGCTTCCAAGTTTTCTGTAGCAGAAGCCTGTGAGGTCAGCCCTGCAGCCAACCTGAACCTTCAGGTAAAGCAGAACCCTGTTCCAGTTTACCCTCAGGCTGTGCAATGCTGTGGCACAGGAGCTGTGAAACCAAGTAACTGTCATCTTCAGAGAACCTCTGTGAGGACCACCTGAGGGACAGTGTCAGCCATACTAAGCAAAATCTTCCCTGGCTAGAAATTGGAGCTTTTAGTTAGAGAACAGTAACGTATATAACAGTGAACTGCCCTGAGGCAGAAAAGGATTGAAACAGTGCTGAGATGTGAGCTAGCAATAGACCTTTCAGATTCTATCATGCCTTTTTTTTTCTTCGCCAAGGCAAAGTCATTCTCGTTCATATGTTTTCCAGTGCTTTCTCCTAAAATCCCGTAATTAACGGGGCTTTTCACCAGGAAGAAACTTTTCTTTTAGCAGATACACTTATCCAATGGACTGTGGCCCTCTTACATCTTATTGTTATTCTGACAGTGTTTGGTATGTCTGCTTAGGGGATGTCACTCTCCTTCATGATTTCAAAGGTATTTTACCATTCACTGATGCCCTTGACAATAAAAATCCTTCCCTCAGAAGCTGTGAGTGCAGCAGCAGTTCAGTACAAAGGAATGCAAGTATAGTATATACGACATCGTTCCTGAAAATTACATTTAAAAAACCCCAGCACATCAGGTTTGTGAAATCTAACACTCCAAAATTAGGAAATACCAGAATTAAGGTTTCCAGTGCAATCTTTATTCAGATCTCTTCTGTATATGCCTTTATGATAGTCTTTAATTACAAGGTCAAATGTTTCCCATAGGACCCTGCCTCATTTAGTGCACTGATTGGGGTAGCACTTACTGAATGGTAGCTATTCAATAGGGCTTTTCATCCTCGCCATTTATTGCACAGTCTCCCGTGCTTTATTTGCTATATGCCACCCAATACCTTCACTGAATGTAGAATCTGCTGTATTCATCATGCTGTGTCTTGGTTATTAGTGAATACATTAATATTTCTATCAGCCGCGTGCATGGAGTTGTATTATTACAGCTCTGTTTTACAGATGGGAAGCAAAGGCAGAGTTTTGTGCTTCTGAATTAGCCTTGGCTGTCCAACCCAAGAAAAAAAGTGGTATTCCAGAGTATTTAATATTTGATATAAATTTATCTGCCACTGTCACCTGCTATATTTGCTAGTGATACACACTTGAGCAAATCAATCACCAAGGATAAAATTAGGTACCCTTAAAATGAGGTTGCATCTGGAAGAGAGAGTGACTTAGTTCAAGGAAAAAACCGTCCAGCCCACCTGTTAATAGTCAAGTCTCCTTCCCTTTTGGAGGTAATCATAGAATCATAAATTGTCTGGGTTGGAAGGGACCTCAAAGATCATCTAGTTCCAACCCCCCTGACATGGGCAGGGACACCTCCCACTAGATCAGGTTGCTCAGAGCCCCATCCAGCCTGGCCTTAAAAAATTCCAAGGATGGGGCTTCTGCCACCTCTCTGGGCAACCTGCTCCAGTGTCTCATCACCCTCATGGTGAAGAATTTCTTCCTAACATCTAATCTGAATCTACCTACCTCTAGTTTTGATCCATGCCCCCTAGTCCTACCACTGCCTGACATCCTAAAAAGTCCCTCACCAGCTTTCTTGTAGGTCCCCTTAAGATACTGGAAGGCCGCAAGAAGGTCTCCTTGGAGCCTGCTCTTCTCCAGACTGAATAACCCCAACTTTCTTAGTCTGTCTTCGTAGAAGAGGTGCTCCAGCTCTCTTATCATCCTTGTGGCCCTTTTTTGGACCCGTTCCAGCATGTCTGTATCTTTCTTGTAATAGGTGCTCCAGAACTGGATGCAGTTCTCCAGGTGGGGTCACACGAGAGTGGAGTAGAGGGGGAGAATGACCTCCCTTGACCTGCTGGGCATGCTTCTCTTGATGCAGCCCAGGATATGATTGGCTTTCTGGGCTGCCAGTGTACACTGATGGCTCATGTTGAGCTTCTCATCCACCAGTCCTCCCAAGTCTTTTTCTTCAGGGCTGCTCTCAAGCCGGTCACTGCCCAGCCTATATCGGTGCTTGGGATTGCCCCAACCCAGATGCAGGACCTTGCACTTGGTCTTGTTGAACTTCATGAGGTTGGCATGGGCCGATCTCTCTAGCCTGTCAAGGTCCATCTGGATGGCATCCCTTTCTTCCAGCGTGTCAGCCACACCACACAGCTTGGTGTCATCAGGAAACTTGCTGAGGGTGCGTTCAATGCCACTGCCCATGTCACTGACAAAGATGTTAAAAAAGTCCGGTCCCAATACTGATCCTTGAGGGACTCCACTTGTCACTGGCCTCCACCTGGACATGGACGCAATGACAGCCACTCTGTGGGTGCAACCGTCAAGCCAGTTCTTTATCCATCCAGTTGTCCATCCACCAAACTCCGATTTACCAGCTTGGAGACCAGGATGTCATGCGGGACAGTGTCAAAGGGTTTGCTCAGGTCCAGGTAAATGACGTCAGTTGCTCTTCCCTTGTCTGTTGATGTTGCGACCTTCTCATAGAAGGCCACCAGGTTTGTCAGGCACAATTTGCCCTTGGTGAAGGCGTTTTGATTGTACCCAAATGTAATGATCACAATCAAATGTTAGACAGTGCATGTGGATAAATTATGCCAAAAGCAGGGAAAGAAGCTTTTGCTGGAGGGAGGAAGGGAGGGAAGAACAGGTAGAAAATCTGTACTAAGAGCTTCCAGCCTATAATGGGACAAAAAAAAAGAGTGTTATAGTAGGGATTTTATTTAGGAGAAAGAATCAGTAACTTTGTACAAGTACATAAAATTATTTTTGTGTCGTATGCAGATGATGAAAAAAAATCAGAATATCTTTTTTCTATTAAGATGAGGATTTTGTATCAGCGAGGTTGTGAAACTGCAGGCATATGTGCACGATCAACTATTTAATTTCTTTTAAAGTAGTTGGGCAAAATAACATACTAGTGGCCTCAAAGAGGGAGGGGAAGGAAAGGAGCTAAAATGCTGACACCTCAGGGAGAAAATCAGAGCTATCATTGTGATAGCAAATTGAGGATTATTTTTTAAACATCATTGAAATGTGTAATTGAAGGGAGGGGGGAAATGTCCTTGTTTTACATACAAATATAGTTTAAGGCTAAAGTTTGTCTGAGTCCATTCATGACTAGTCCGGTTATCTGCGTGTCTTTATTCCTGGGACCTGAAACGTGCAATGAATGGTATGACCTCAGGAGACTATTTATAATTATTGGCTAATCTTATCAGCAGGTTCAAAGCGTAACAGGGGATTCAGCACTGCAAAGGGGTCTGTTTACTCATCTGCTTTGTGATGTAGCCCCTAATGTTTAGTGATTATAAAAGGAAGTATTATTTCCTTGCAGTCTCACCTTCACTCCATTAGTGTTCTTGACACGGCTCTAAAGTTCAAGTGCTCAGTTTTTTATTGCTGGAGTCTCCCTTTCTTTGGCTACATGCCAGCTTGTAGGTCTCAGTGAGATCAAAGTAAAACTTCAAAGCAGCCGACACCTGAATTTTTTGCAAGTTTTGGTAAACGTGACTATACGATCTTGGTCACCACGCAGCCTGTTTGCCACAGGTCTAACTGGATTTATAATTCTGTGATCATATAGAAATCCGTGTGATAGCACTCCAAAGGTGACAAGACATTGCTATAGGCATCTCATATTCTTTCAATTCATAAATATGTTATATTTATTTATGTCAAAAAACAGAGACAAAATTAACGGCTAATCTAAACATTTGCACTATTTTTCTCTATGGGATGCTGTGAAGGACGAGGGCCAGCAAATTTTACCTCTCTGCTTGTAAACTGTTCAATTTAACACTGAGAGCCTGTTGCCTGGAGGAAATGTTCCCTTTAACTGCATATTTTTCTCTAAACCACTGGTGACACCTACAGAGACCAACACGCAGCTTGCTGCAGAATGAGCTCCTGAAGTAGGGTGCCAAGTTGAATGTGTAGGAATTCCCACTTTCTATGTTACTGGACAACATTTAGCCTCTTTGCCAGAGTTTGGCTGAGCTGTGAACCATGGTGGCCTCTGTCAAGGGGACTGGCAAGCAGTGGGGAGATGTGCACTGGAAGATGGACCACAAGGTGATTAGATACTAATTTTAGCTTCTTTTATTCTCCCATAGCAGAGACCCAGTCATTTGTGTGAACTTCAACATGCCTTAAGAACCCAACAGAGCTATATTTTCACGTTGTGTTTCACATGTCAAAGATTACTCTGGAAGTGAAGCTTCTCTCCTTGATCCAACTTAAGGGAACGTCGCCACCTTTCAGGTACAGCAAAAAGACAATATTTTCTACAGTTTTTAAATATATGAGACTTAGTTTTACTTTATTTCTGATAAAGTTCCCATTTTTGCATTGCTGTTATAAATTGCTTCCCCATTCTTGCAAAGTTCCTAAATCTGCTGCTGCTTATAGACTGTTATAGAGTGTTTGTGCTTTTAGCTGGTTTTAGTCTCAGTGACTTTACTGGTAAAAACTGGGGTTGCTAAAACTGGAGTAAAAAAATCAGATACAGATAAAAGGAAATGCAAAGGGCAAGGCAAAATGAAGTACTTTTAAAGTGCCATCTAGTAAATTACAATATGTACTTGATGCCAAGGCTTTTTTCCACAATTTTACTGGGTCTTCCTTTTCCAAGTTACTTCTGGAGTAATTACAAATGCCACATCTTGCATTTATGTGAGTAAAATGGCAGTTTTCAGTATAAAATTCACACATGCCTAAAGATTTGGTGTTCTTTAGAGTTCAAAATTGAGTGTTTTCATAAAGGTGCTTTCAAAAAGCCTTTATTTCACAGGAAAAAATACCAAATACTTTCTGAAAATCAAGGCCCTTGAAAGAATTTCAGGTGCACCCCAAAGCTTAAACAGTGCCAGCCCCTACCTACTTTGCAAACACAGGACTAAGTACGTCTCTTTCCACTGAGGCGTGAGGCACTTAATGTTTGTTAAATACTCAGAGACCATATTTTCCCATCCTCTCATCTCCAAAGCTGATTAGTTCCCAAGACTGAGTGAAGCGCATCATTATACTTGGGTGCACGTGAAGTGCCCCTGCAAGGCACAAGCACATCATTTCAGCGGCATTCCATTTTCAGTCAAAAAATGGAAAGAGATTGAATGATGCAGGCAGATCCCTGAGTCCCTGTAACTTTTCTCCTAGAAATGCTTTCTCTTATTCAAAGTCTCGTATTTTCATGATTAAATGATCCACTCATTTGTAGCTATAGGATGCCTGTCTCCAGGGACACTGCAGAATAGCTCCCATAGTTTCACCAGCTCGCAAACCTAAATACATCTGTGCCAGGGAAAAAATACCGCACACTTGAGCTGTGACAGACAGAACAAATGTCCTCTAATTTTCTGTTAGAGGATTTGCCATTTTCCACTTGAGTTCATGATGCTGAAATGAGGATTTTCACTTTTTGAATATGACATAATTTATGAGGAAGACACACAGTAAATATTTCAGCTGGAGTGGGTTTAAAATGAGCCCTAGCTCAAAAGTTTTAAAAAAGAAGCTTTGGTCTTTCCAGGAATTAAACTACATGGCTTTGGATGGGTCAACAATGAATGAATGACCACCTTGGGAAAGGGTTTCCTTGGGAAAGGCATGTTATTTCCCCTGATCAGAAAGTGGCTCCTCCCTTTTTTCCCCCTTCCTTTTTCTCCTCTCATCTCTTCCCTTATGCTTTCTCCCTCTCTGTTTCTTATTCTTCTTGCTTCCCCTGACATCATTATTATTGTTATACCTCCAGCCTCCTATTTCTTTTCAAGCACCCCTCTGTAAGACATTAGTCCTGGAACACAATGGAAGATTTCATGGCACCAGCAGGACTCTGCTTATATGTGTTCCCTTAGGACACAATTGTGCTTTTGTTGACTTGGTTGAGGGTTTTGTGGGTTTTTTTGGACAGTGCGAGAAAGACCAGCAGGAGATACTGTTAGTAGGATATGGGACTTTCAGTCTGCAGCTTCCATTTCAAATCTGACGTATGGTGGCTACAGTGTGATCACCAAAGGAGAAATTTGCCAGGAATACACAGATTTAACAGTCTAGGAACTGTTCTTAGCAACCAAATGTGTACATCCCCCGCAGTGTCATTACAGGGGTTTTTCATAGCAGAAGTCTACCAGAAAGACCAACGACAAGGAGTTCCATCTCACCTACAATCCCTGTAGCTGTTTACCTAAGTTCAGCCTAATGACCATCAGGATTGTACTGAGCACATGGCTAAAATTACCTCCGTTTCCAGGGGAAGAAAAAAAAAAGATATTTTTACAGACAACCGATGAAAAGATGAGCTGTTGTTCATTTTTTCGTTTGTTTTCCCCTTAGAGATACCCTCTGACACTGTTTTATCTCCGACAGGTGATCTCCAGCAGCAGGGCAGGGGTGACCTTAGCAGAAGAGTAGGCAACATGTCAGAAGTGACTCACTGATTTTATGAAACATTTCCCTTCACAGCTGTGACCCGTTGGCATAGGAGCTTTTAAAAAAAAAGGTTACGATTAATTTTTCAAGACAGAGTCAGATGTCGGAAGATTCCCTACCTCTCTTGGTTAAAATGTGATATATTCTGCAACCCATTCAGAATATCACAGAATATTCAAGACCTGGTTAGGGATTTTTTCTTTTATATTAAACAAAGAGTTAGAACCTACATTAAGTGAAATGCAGAGTGGTCAGATACCGTGACAATGACTGTGTAAAACAGAGAGAGGGACTCTAAGTCTTACCAGAAGATGAAATAGAGCATTCTCTGAGGAAAATATTTAATAAAACTACTGGATTACCTTCCTTCAGTGTCTGGGGACACTGAAGAGCCTCTCAGTAGTTAGGGCTTCCGTAAGGGATACTACATGTAGTAACTAACATGTTTAGCCATACAGCCTTATCTTTCATAATAACCTTCCTGGACCTGTAAGCACTGCAGAGAAGTCACAAACTGTCTCTATTTTTTTTTTTTTTTTTTTTTTTTCCCCTGTATTATATTAAATATTTAAAAACTAGGAGTCTGAAAAATGTGGGCTGTCCTCATTAGGGGTGTGGTAGGGAAGGAGATCTTCCTTTGATCTTCCTTACCCAACTAGTACATTGTTAGCATTCATATTGGTGTAAACTGGATATTATGATGTCCCTAAACATAGAAGCTGTTAGCTAGCAGCACAAATTTTGGTTTTGTAACTTAACAGCTATTGTGGCAAAGACCAAGTCTAGACTACAAATATATTCTGTGTGTGGAAATATACTCTCCAACTCTGAACAAAGGACTATCCCAAACAGGATAGAAAATGGAACTGTGAGGATATAGCATATCCTGGGTGACTGTAACGTCTATGGAAGATTCTCTTTGAGAATTTTCTGCAGTAGTCAGCGATTCTCCCACTCCTGGAGAAAACCCTACCCTCAATTTCCCAAACGCTAAGTATTTCAACATTTCTCACTTCACTTTGGAGAATGCAGTTCTTCTTTCAGCTAGCTCAGTGATGAGAGGGAGCAGACAACCTACAGAAAGTCAGGTAGGATTTACTCCTGAGGCTTCTGTGAAACCTTGCCTTTCAAATGCTAAACCAACCCGAAAGTTTGCATATCTGCCCTGAAATTTATCATCTCCTACATCTGAGAAAAGTCTCAATGTGGGTCAGTCCCATTTATCCCCAAGCGCACATGCCAAATAACTCTTCTGATTCTTCCAACAAAGCCTTCTAATTGCGTTCCTACAGAACTTCCGAAGTGAAGGTAGAGTAACTTCTCCACACTGACTGACTGTATCTCTGCTAGCATCCAGAATATCGTTATATTCCGGTGTTCTTAAATGAAGAGTTCATACGTGTCACTGCCTATTCTTGTGCTGTCACAGACAAGTCACGCTGTGGCTTTAGAAAGCTGTGACAGATTTGAAAGTGCTGGTGGGATTCTGCTGTAACGCCGTTTCTGTGAGGGCTCTGTTCCAAGTCAGCGCTTTCATCCTCCAGTGTTGCTTAGCATCGGGGCAGGAATCCTTCTGCCTGCCTGCAAGGTAACAGGAAGATTTTTATAATTCTTTTTATTATTCTAATGCAGCTGAAACAAATAATAGATGTGCTCTTTCCATTCCAGGCATCAGAGCACAGTTAACTGTGGTTTATAAGCTTCTAGTATGTGATATTTAGAAGCCATTTGGATATGTTGTTCACCTTTGAAGTCAATAGGTCAAGCCTTCAGAACTTCACTAGTGGTTGTGTGTCATTTTGAGGAAGGAGTCCTCTTGTTTTTCTTATGCTAATTTTTAGAAAGATACTGAAGTTACTCTACATTTTAAATCCTCATTATATATGGTATTAATAAATGTGCCACTAGGACAGTCTGCTCTGTTAAGTAACTTCGCTAATCTGAGCACATTATGCTGGATTTATACAGGGGAGGAAAATCTCTGGGGAAAGCAATGAAGCAACCTAATACAGAGGATCCAGATTTATTGTTGCCTCTGCTTTTGTGGCACAGAGAGAGGGAGAAGAAAATGCAAAGGAAGAGAATTTGCATCAAAATGACTGCAGTATGTTCTGTCACTGGTAGTACAGATAATCCTTTCTGGATTCTTCCAGTATCCCCATGTTTCTAAACCATCCTTATTTCATCGTAGTTTCAAAATGATCCCCCTTATAATAAAAAGGCTCATTTTAAAATGTCAGTAAATACACATTGACATTCTAGGAGTGTAAGGAGAGCTTTGGTGCTGCAGGTCAGGTATTTTCCCTATCAATCATCCCTTAAAGATGCCTGGAATATCCCTGAATTCCTTTGGGTGTCTCTCAGGAAGCAGAGGAAGGACTGGTGAAAGGTCTTGTCACTGCATGTCCTCTGCTTCTTTTCTGCTTTATCTCTCCATTTCGTATTTCCAGCCTTGCATCAAACACAGAAACCTATCATGGCAGAGATTGCCTCAAGTTGCTTCAGGGGAGGTTTAGATTGGATATTAGGAGGAAGTTCTTCAGTGAGAGGGTGGTTAGGCACTGGAACAGGCTGCCCAGGGAGGTGGTGGAGTCACCATCCCTGGAGGTGTTTAAAGAAC
>JAVSBS010011251.1:15927-29773 GCA_033124195.1 Coracias cyanogaster
CCGGGGCTCTGAGCAACCTGCTCTGGTTGCAGATGTCCCTGCTCCCTGCAGGGGGGTTGGACGAGATGACCTTGAAAAGTCCCTTCCACCCAAAGCATTCCATGATTCTCTGAACTCTCATTTCTGTGTTAGACATATCAGCCAGGTTTTTGCTTGTTCTCTCGTCTGTAGATGTATAGAAGTTACAATGATAAATAAGAGGAAACTGAAAGAAGGATGCAGTGGAAAGGCGCTTTACAAATCTTAATTTGTATGTTACAACAACTTCCTATTAGTCATAAGGGTGTTACTCCACAGGGACACAGAATTGGACAGAAGCTGGTTGTGATAGTAGGTGATATAGGAGAAAAAGCCATTTTTCTCTGCTTAAGCTGGCTAAGGCGTTAGAAAGACATTTGACACTTCAGGACTGTCATCGTTTGTTTTGTCTAGAAACTTTTGTTTTCTCCTGCTGGCGAGGCTGTTATTTTCCCTAGCTTCCTGTGAATGAACTTTATGCTGGATATGTAATGAAAAAAGTGGTATTTTCTTCTGTTAAAAAATTGTCATGACTTACCAAAAAGGAGATTTGGAAACCAGCCCAAATTTATGAGCGCTGGCTTCATCCTGGCTGCTGGGGTGGTTGGAATATCCAGTAACCAAGTGAATGTATTCATCTTGCAAAATTAATTTTAATCTTTAAATATTGGTGACATTTGTTAGATTTCACAGAAACAAAATATAACTGTTACTTAAATGTGCAATGATCGATCCTCAGCTGGTAATACTTGGGGTAACCTTATTGGAGGCTGCATGAAAGTCTGGTTTCAATCTGGAGTTTCTGAGCCACAATACTCTTTTGGAGCATACAGAAGTCTCTGTAGAAATTCAGAAAATCTGATTTAAATAGAGGTAGAGGAACAGTTCAGAAATTATTTGTTTATAATGTTTTTTGTTGATGTGTTTTGCCACATCAGAGGCTGAAACAATTCAGTAAGAAGTCAGGGCTCCTCACCTGTAACCTTGTTTTACCCATAGTGTGACTCCTTATATTGAAGAGCTAGTTTAAAATAATATATTTTAAATATATTTTAGTTACATATATATTAAAATGTATTTAAAGTATGTGCCTTGTTCTCTGTGTGAGAGCAACTTCTAAAAATAGTCACCATACCAGAGTGTTATGTGACTGAAATGAGGACATCTAAAAGTGAAATTTCTAGAAACATGAATTGCCATTGAAAAGCAAAATATTTTAAAGGGGAAAATAAAATAGACTGTTGGCTGTTGGGAAAAAAGCCCCAATACACTAGAACAGCAGGTAGTCGGAATATGAGCATAAGAAAATCATTGAAAGAAGCATGTTTTGTTCTTGCAGGGCAGCCCCTTTGTTTTATGTCATAGCAACGAGGTCAGGACATGACAAATTTTGCTACTTTGGGGCTGGTAAGCATGTGCAGGACTACTGGGGTGAACTGGGAGCAGCTGGGGGACAGGCCTGGGCCAGCAGCCACCTCCTCTGCAGGTTGCTCCCAGGAGGAGCCATCCTCAGGGTCTGGGGTTTGCTGTAGATGCAGACGCTCTGAGCCACACTCAATCTCCGTGCGCATTACTCAGCGAATTGCTTCTTGTTCTTTTATGATATTTCTTGTTCTTTTATGGTATCAAGCAGCAGTCTTGCTCATGCTTAGATGAGGAGATGAATTCCCCTCCAATCCTTTTCGGGGTTTATGGATTTGTCATCAAGATTTCATGGCTGCTGTAATGAATTGCCATTAAGGCATCACCCTCAAAAGAACAGAGAAAGGCTTTCATACCTGAGCAATTTTGAAAATCAGAGGAGGCTTTAACTAAAGGGAAATGACTGCTAGAAGAGTATTTTTCACTATGTCCAGAGATACTTCTTCAAGCATTTTAAAGCTTGACTTGCCCTTTGACAGAGAGATGAAGATATTACCCTGCATGTAATGCACATGACATCACAGTCACAGAGAGCAGTGTATTCCTAAACACGACCCAGGCCTCAGCCGGTGTTATATTTAAAAATAATCCCAGATCTGTAAGAGTGGATCTCTTGCAATCTAGCCCCAGCTTGAACATTTATTCCCTTTTGTGGTTTTGGTCTACTCACCACTATGGGTTACAACATGCTTTCCTCAGCTATAAACTGAGCTTTTTATGACTGATGGGTATCTAGAGCAGTCTGAAGAGACAAGAAGTTCATATCAGCATTACATGTTGTTGTTCATACTGGCATCCCAGCTTCGCTGTAGGAAAAAGGAGCTAGATCATGAAGGAGGAGCAGCTTTTTAATAGCTACAGAAATTAGCGAGCATGGCATGAAACATTATTGTAGTCCTATGAAGGATGAATGAATTGATGTTTAGGACTGTCCAGGATGAGCCCAGAGAAGTACAGCAGCAGCCTGTGGGAGATCAATTGCCTTTATATCATCCCAGTTGTTGCCTTCAGACCTATTTTCAGCAAATTTTTCCCTTTTACTGCTTTCTTGTTTTATACCTTTAATAGCAGGAGGCAAAAAATAATTCTGAGACGTATAGAATTATGGAACGGGACAGAATGGCATTATAGTGGCATGGAAGTAGTGGCTTTTCTGCTGCAGGAATTTTCTGTATTTAATGGGTCACCTGGGTGGCTGTAAGCAGTAAATGGACAGCATTGCCACTGTGGCTCTGAAGATGAAGCTCTGTAGCAATTCCAGCCAAGCCATACCAAGACAGACTTTTTTTTTCTAAAAATAGTCCAAAAATAGTTAAACTGAATCATCTTCGTGGTTGCCACAAAAACTCATGTGGAAAAAATTTTTGTGTTCACCAAAATTTGGGAAGTGGTTGTTCTTTAGAATACCTACATTCACGTCAAACATCAGTAATCACCGGCCCTTGTTTTTGCTCTGATGCACGTTATTCTTCCAGTGATGTGCCACAGGAAAGAAAAAAAAAGATGATTAGGTGACAATCACGTGCCTGGATTAATTCTTAGAAGATAGTGAAGTTTCTGAGCAGATTGTAAGATGAAAACAATTTATTTTCACTGCCATTTACAATTAGCAGATGGGTATAGACAAAATCATTAGGAGAGAGAGTAGGAAATGCTGTGGAACATACAATAGTTTGTTGTTGTGATGCCGCTTTTAGGACATGCAATTATTGTGTATCCAGGGTACTGGGAACTGCTGAGAGAGTGTGCATTGATAATAATAATAATATTCTTATTACCATATCATTCTTGTTGTAATAATAATAGGTAGAAGTCTTGGTCAGGTTCCACTGTGCCTGATGCTGTTCATAGTCAGGTTTACCGTCCAGTGAGAGGTATATTTGCTTAGTAGATACAGCATTAGATCCATCCAGTGATTTACTGCTTTCATATTAATTATTAATTCAGAGCTTCACATTCATTATTTGCTATTTGATGGCTTGAACATGGTCACTGGCTTTTTTCTTTAGAAGGGTGTTAAGTAAGGCTTTTTAAAAATAAGAACACAAAGAATGAAGATAGTGTTACAGTTTTCCAGGGATCCAAACTGAAAAATAACAAGAAAAACGTTAGTCAAACAAGAACACAAACCCAATTGTGTTTACAATGTCTTATTACAAAGTCCTACAGCCTGACACATTTAATTTAATATTCTTTAAGCAGGGAAAAGGGAAGACGTGCATGACAATATTATGCATGGAAAGTGGGTTTGCATTGCTTTCGAATAATTACTACTGAGAGGAGAAGGCAGGATGGAGAGAAGAGACTTCAGGCTTTTTACGTTGTTTTGTTAATGTGCTGTTTCTAAACTAGAAAGAGAAAAGAAGAGAAAGCAAGCAGACAATTTCTTTGGCTTTCAAGTGAAATATTCAGTAGGAAAAGCCTGAGACTGTGTGCCGTGTCACAATAGCTATTACACAGCTAGGCTTACCAACTCCAACTCTCTGTCAAGGTGGAGAGATTACCTTGACTCCGGCTGTTGGGAGATAACCATCACCGGGGTGACAGAAGCAAAGAGAGAAAGAGAGCAACTGCAAGGATAACAAACTATGTGCATGTAGAGGAATTCCATCTTTTCTATGTATCAGAAATGAGTTTGCACTTTCTCTCCCAGAGCATTTATCTTCCTTGTCCACATTCCCTGCGTGTCTCTGCAGTATGTCTTGCAGAAAGCATTGCGGTAACACAGCATGGGAAGCAGCCCAGGGTCGCGTACACATCAGGCCACCGCGAATTGGGGAACTGCTCATGGGGACAGCGGATCTTCACAGCTTCTCACTGTTATCTTTGGAAACAGTACGGCTGCAAAGATCAATATAATTATCTGGTGTCTCACAGCAGACTGATAGTTCTCATCTTCCACTTGGTCTCTGTTGCGTTTTTGTGGCGGAAATTTAACAGCGTTTGCAGAATTTTCAAGTTCGTTTTTGTGGTAGGTGAATGGAGAGCGAGCCAGAAGGGGAAAGCAGCAAGGAAAGCAAGTGATGGCAGTGGCCTAGTATCTGGGTATCAGTAGAGCCAGGAGCACTGCTCTTATCTACTCAGCTTTCCACTGCAGAATTTCTCATCGCTGGCAGTCACTGGCAACAGCTGATGGAAAGCTAAGATAGACAGAACATCGCCTCCCAGTAGGTCTTAAAACTAGGTCTTCAGAACACCACCATCCAGCCTACGCTAGCAGGACTCTTTCTTTCCCCACCAGCAGCAGGACTTTTTTGCCACCTGGCACTACAGCAGAGAGAATACTAGTAGGAATTTTAAACTAAGGAAAAAAGCTTAAAATAGGACATCCAAGAGGAACAAGTCAAATCTTGCCGCCTTTCCAGTAGCAAAATTCCCATTGAAAACTGGTAATTTCACCTCAGTAAAGGCCATATAGCTCAGGGCAGAGACTAATAAAGATGCAGAGATGTACAGACAAGGATGTATAGGTGGAAAGCTCGTACGCACGTCCACTTTTCCAAGAAGAATGACAGGTTGTACAGGAGGAAAAAGTAATTTCTGTGATGTAGATTTACATTTTTGTCCTGCTAATAAATGGGCCAATGAAACAGCTGATTGCTCTCCTATTGCAGGTGGGGAGTGAGTTACTTTCTAATCCTTTCCCTTTTAGCCCTGGCTGGACAAGAATGAAAATCCCTAGCATCAGGTATTAGAAGAGATGGAGGAAGCACGGGACCCAATTTACAGGGTTTCACTTGGCTAGTTTTCTCCATTTGACTCCTATTCGCTCTGATAATGTACCCTTACCATTAATCAGCCAGGGAGAGAAGAGGTGATGACTTTTTTCACGTGCCTAAGAGGATGTACGCACACCACAGGAATCTCACTGGGAAAAAGTCAGCACCTAGAATTGTCTTCTTGGGGACTTATGAGGCACAAAGGCACAGACCCCGAGCACCAGCTGTCAGCAGGCACAGAAGGTTGTAAAGGAATGGCTGAAATAGTTATCTGAGGTAGTGGTACCTTCAGCGTAAACTCTACAGGACAAATCAATCCCTACTGTGATCCTGTTATACTGTGATCCAGTGGGACCAAAAGGGCTGTGGAGGCAGCTGATATTGTTAGATATGGACTTCTTCCAAGTAGTGAGATTCCCACCACAAAATCACAGTCATCGCAATCTCATAGCTGCCGTGGTCCTAACAGCAGCTACTTCTGGAGAGATTGTGTTCTGGTTGTTCCTAGCTGTTCCTGAGAACCACACACAACAGCTCCTGATCTTTTTGCCTCTTGTGTGTTGTGCTATAAAACCCAAATTGTTTCCTCTGATGGCCCTATGCAGATATCAGAGCTTCATCAGTATGGAGCTTATGTAATGTTTCTGCAGGTTATGGCAGTCGCTAGTCAAGCTTGACAGCTCCTTGTTGCTGGATCATTACACAGAAGTGTAAAAAAAAATACAAAAGGTGTTGGTTGATTTCCATGAGATTTGATGCAAATGCATCATCACTAATGTATTTTTAAAGTGTAGTCAGTAAATTACAGTAGAGCTGGTTTCCATAGCAATGATGTCGACAGCAATGTCATTGAAATTTGAGATCTTGTCACGCAAAAATAATGATGTCCATAACGAGTCAGAAGAAAAGTCCAGCCAGCCCAGTAGCTTTTCTCCAACAGCGCCCTACTTAGATGCCTAGGGCAGAATGTAAGAGCAGGACAAGTGCAATGTCACATGTACCAGAGGTATGGCAGCAGTACCCAGGGCTTTGCAGCTCAGAAACTTTCTGACTTAGGGATGGAATCTCCGTTTTCAACAGCCCTGGATGGATTTTTCTTCCATGAGTTTATTCATCACTTTCTAAGCCTATTTAATTTTCTGCATCAGCTGTTTCTCTGTCTGCAACTTCCCCACACTTCAGAAAATCCTTACCTTTATATACATATCAGGAAAGAGATAGGTTAGCCAAAACTCAAGGTGAGATCTGCTTCAAGCCTCCTAAGACCCAATACAAGCTTTTTCTTTTGCTAGCTGTTAAAGCTGGTGTAATGGGCTTGCCGGAAATTAATCTCTTGGGTTTCTAGTTGAACTTTGAGCAATTAGACCTGAGCCCAAATACTCCCTAAAAGCTAAGCTACTCTGCATTTGGATTATTCCCACCAGCTCGCAGCACCTTGAGAAGAAACAAATAAGGCTTCATGTTGACCTGGACCCTGATAATGCAGAAATTGTCTCCCTTAAGTCTTTTATCTATTGCAGGGGGCTGCAAAAGTTTTACACCTTCTCTGCTTCATTGATAGAACCCTAGAATTGTTTAGGTTGGAGAAGACCTTTGAGATTGAGTCCAAGCGTTCACCCAGCACTGCCAAGTCCATTCATGCCACCCCTGACACCTAAACCAAGCCGAAAGGAGGTCATAGCACAGGATCTGAGCCCTGTGTCTAGTGCAGTGTTTGCTTTCCTTCACTCACTCGTTTATTCAATGGCAGTATTTTAACTAGGGGAAGTCCTGAAGGATGATATGGGGGTTATAAGGTGGGACAAAAAAAATCACAGAAAGATCCTAAATTTAAATACTTTGTAATGCGGTAACTGAAAAAAAAAAGACAAAAAGAAAACAACTTTAAAGAAACAACCCCAACCTAATTTCCTTTTTTTGCCCAGTGCAGAAATACTTTTCTTGAAGGGAAATCCTGAGTCTGGTCCTCACTTTGCTGGGGTGGGCAGCTGAGGCTGAGCAGGGGGATGTTGCTCCCCTTGATTGTCACTAAAAGCACCCTCTAAAACCACAGCCTGTTTTCCCCAGCAAATCTGCTTTGGGAATGTGTGCACAGCGAGTTATTCAACGTGAATATCTGTTTCTGAGTGGGTGGCTGCAACCTTTTTAATGAGTGAATGAGTACTAAATAACAAATATAAAGTAATGAAAACGAATGTCAGGGTTTCTTACTCCCTCATCCTCTCTCACTTACCAGTTTGGTCTGCGTACAAGGAACCGTTTCCTAAAATACTCCTGTGAACAGTCCTGGGCTGATGCATATACATGAAGCATTTCAGTCTCAGAGGAGAATATTCCAGTGAAATATTTGTGTGACTGCAGTATGTTAAAACAGAAGCTGTTTTTCTACTCCAGTATTCTGGTTTGAGAGGGTATCACAGGAAGAGATGGCTGGATAGAACTTAATTTCAGAACATCTGATGTTAGGGAGCCAAGCTCACATAGGTTTGCTCCGTTGTTATCCTTTGTTACAGTATAACTCCTGAGATGTGAGTGTCAAAATTTTGCTGATGTCAAATAAATCATCCTTACCGGGCCCCAGGATCAAGGCTATATGCCTTGCCTGGAAGGTTACTGAGAAAACGGGGCAGGCTCTGCAAGATCAGCTCCTCTCCCTCAGGAGGGAGAAGATGGAAGGATCTGAGGTAGTTGTGATTATTCCTGAGGAAGAAAGGATTATACAAAAGTTACTGCACTAGCCTAGCTCTTCAAGTACCTGCATTTTCACTGTGTCTGTTTGCAATTCACAGAGCTTCCTGATAGATCAAGCTTCTGTTTTCAGTGGCGCTGGGTGAATGAATACGTCAAAACTGTTCTGTGCTCAAACAACGCAGCAACAAGGGTAGATAAATACCTACTATAAAGACTGCTATGAAGATTTAGGCTGCATTGCCTACAAGAAATAATGTTGGAGGGGACCTCTTTTTTTATTTATACCCCTAATTTTTATAACTTTGTCCTTTCAAAGATCCTCAGATTTACTCCAGATTTCAGAGAGCTTGACTTGCAGCTAGAGTCTCATAGGACAAAGGTCATCAGATTAATTTCTCCTGGCGATGTCTGTAGACATGCTAAAAATACAAAGTATTCTGCAAACAGATCAGCTGTTGGTTTTGCTCTGTTCAAAAACAACAAACTGTATCAAATTTTAAAAAAACCAACCCAAACAGCAAATCAAAGCACAGAAACGTACATGGCACATTGTGAAGTTCAAGCATGAAAGTCCTGTGATTAGAAATAGAAATTGTTCAGCACTTTGGTTTCAGTCTCCATGTGAGTAATCAGTAGTAAAATCATTTTACACTGCACAGAAGGACACATTAAGGTCTAGTGCAAATAGCTTTGAATATTTTTTTTGCCTGTTGGCTATGAAATTACCATTTGGAGTGAGTTAGCCAATTGGAAACGGTGTATGGCTTTAAGTATTTATTTCCTGCTATGTCTTTTTCAATCCTGAAATTCTGTAAAACTTTTCAGTGCAGGGAGCTGCTAAAACTGAGCTGTGCACAAGGTGCTGAACATCCTACCCTTGGATGGCTGGTTTTGCCTCCATCTGGATCACTGCAATTAAGGGCTAGGTGTGCATCTACATTATTGATCCATGCTGAGAATTAGTTGCACTATCCTAATATCATCCTTAAATCCTTTGGAGCCCTGGAAGAGGAGAAACTGGGGCTTTTTAGGTGAGGTTAATAATGCTTTGGGAGATTAAAGTATATGGGGAGTATTAGGATAGCAGTGAGAGTGAGTTTTATGATCAAAGTGAATACAGCAGGAGCATCTGTGAGTCCTGCGAGTGTGTGCAGCACAAAACAGGACACAGCCAGGTCTTGAAACACAGGAGAAATAATGGCTGCAAACCAGAACTTAGTTAATTCTAGAAAACTGCAAATAATTCCTCATGCTGCAGCTATTGCAAGAGACTGGGGTTTTTTAAAGAATTGCCAGGAACTCAGAAAAAGCATTTTCACTCTCCGCTTCCATTTGATCAAGCCACTTACAGTCCGATATTCAAGATCTGATGTTGGAATGCCTGCAGATGCAAATAGGTCTCCCGTTGTACAGCCTGTCTGTTTAAATGGTAAACTTCTCAGCACTGGAATTATGCCTTGTCATAGGTTTTTATACTACCTGGCAAAAGCTTTTTAATTCTGATTGAAATCTCCAGGCATTCTTGTAATGAAAATAACTGTAATTATCTCCAATGGGACAAAATCCAAGTGTTAAATTGAAATGCTAAAACAGACGTGGCAGCAGGCAGGTACCTGCAGTGCAGTAGAAGCCCCTTGTGTCACAGATGCTGTTAAAATATTAAACTTTCAATCTGCATTTTTCTGAGTTAGTGCAAATAAATATTCTACAACTAAGAGTTAGTGCATCCTTGCATCAGGTTTTATGTAATTTCTCAACTGAACTAGTCATAATCCATGTACATTCAGAAATACTTTAATCTAGCTGGTTTCTGTAAGCCAACTTTACAAACCCTTACCCACCCCCTAAAAAAGCTGGTTCTCTAAAGGCAGATAGAAGAGATGGGTGAAAAGCATAGAACAGTGAAGTGGAATCAAAAACAAGGCAGTAAATGCCTGGAACCAAAGGCTCTGCCATCCGTTTAGGCTCTTTTCTCCACCCAGGCCTCAGAGCTACTAACAGCAATCCTGTTTATTAATAAAATGCTGCTGAAAATGTTAAAAAGTTGAACTTTCCATAGTTAGTCAAAGTTGTGCTGGATGCTAACACAAGGAACGAAAAGACAATGCGGCTGTGGCTGGGTTCCATACCAGTGTGATCCTCTCCTTCAGTCATTGGGTGGACATGTGAGAGAAAATTCATTTTCAGGAACAGGAAGAACAAAATACCGAATTTCGATGATCAGTCAAAGCAAAAGAAGAGAACGGTCTTAGTGGATCTGCCCTTTTGTACAGGGTTAGTTCTGCTTCTAGAAGTGATGCCAAGCAGGTCACCAGGGTTGATCTGATGCTCACTGAAAGTTTCTGAGCCATATCAAGAAGTTTTCCAGGACTTTTTCTCACTTGTATTTACACTACCTCTTTGTTCCACATCTCTTAACTCTGCCTCCATCACCTTTGATCACTTTTGTAGATTCCCGTCCTCATCTCCCCATCATTTCTCTTGATCTTTTGAGGATAAATAAGGCTCATTAAAGGTGTTCTTTCAATAAGGCATACTGAATATTTGCTCAGTTAGACACAGCCTGTTACCAAAATCACTTTTTTTTCTTTTCACTGTTTTTTGTTTCCATTTTTCCTCAAGGTTCTGTTGTTGTGTTGTAAAAACAGTGACTCTGCCATGATTTTTAACAGTCAGTGCTTTCTCAAGAAGAATTAGTTACTTCTTACAGTCAATATAACATGCAGGATGTGTTATCAGGCATTAGAAGTTACTTAAACAGCTATAATTATAAAATGGAAATATTTTTAAAGGTAAAATATATAACAGTTTTCACTGGGGGACATTTGGAGGGTTGTTGGAGCACTTGAAAAGGTATTTAAGCATCAATATCCCTAGCTAAATGGCACGAGAGATGGTAAAAACTGAGGAGAAATGCTTTGGAATGGGAGCTTTGCAAAGCTTCCTGATTTGAGGCCGTAATAACTGAGATGAAAGCACTAAATTTACTTCAGTGCAAGGCTGTGACCAGCTGGTGAGAAAAGGGCTTCAGCGGAATGAGGACAAACAAGACATACCAGCCTGGGAAGCTGTGAGGGTGTGATGCTCAGGATGGGGATGTAATAAGGCACACGTATTTTCTAGTGTCTTAGAGACAAGACCTTAATTGCATTATAGTTCTGCCTGAGTAATGTAGACAATAGGCTGCATTATTACTTTTAATCGAGGCTGTGTTTAATTGTATTAAACACAATTATATTGTAGTTCTGCCTGAGCAATGCAGACAATGGAATTCATTATTACATTTAACAGAAAATGTATTTAATTTTCTAGTAAGTAATCTCATTGAAATTGAAATGGTCTACTAAAATATTTTCCAAAAACAAATTACCTTTTGCTGTAATATTTTTGCAGAATAGAGCTGTCCATATTCAATTAAGTTAATTTCCTTTTAAGCTGAACTGCGGGAAAAAGTGATTTGCTTTTAATTTTATGTGGAATTGTTTCACATTCGATCTAAACATTACCCGTGTTTTATGCCCTGGTTATGAGCTTTCTGTGTAATAAGAAAACCAGAAGCGCCCATGTACATATGTAGATACATTTACACAAAGGATTTATCATCCAGTTCAGTGAGTGGAATAATGAGACTTCTAGGACTGGGTTTGCTTCCCAGGGTAAGAAGGTAAGGGAGAGAATAAAATGCACCCTGGGTGTCTTGTGGAGTCTGAACACGGCCAGAACACGTGCCTAGGTCCAGAAATCTGGAGGGTCCAGAAAGCTGAAGGGTGTCCCAAATCCTTCTCTCTACCCATCCCACTTCTTCCACTGCTTCATCATCTTCTTAGAAAGAGAAAGACAAGGTAGAGGGAATGCATTTTCATTAAAAAGTAATGACAGAAGCTGAAGTCCAAAACCAAACTGCAATAAATATTTCAGTAAAAAACTAGGCACTTATGTTCAGTACCTCTCACAGGGACACTTAGAGAATGAACTCAGAACAGCATGCTCATTATGCTTGGATCGAAGAAATGGCAGAAGGAAAGGCAATGGTTTATAATTATTTTATTAATGGTTTGGTAGGATCAAGGACTCTGTGATGTGGATCAGGACCTCATTGTGCTGGACGTTGTAAGCAGAATAAAAAGATGATCTGCACCTCGTGGAATTTGTTATTGCTGTCAAATCTTGGCAATAGTGAAATGAATCTGGCTTGGAAAACCAGATTTTGCTAACTTACATGCTACGTATTTTCTTAGGAGCCAATTATAACTGTGCATTGTGATTCATTACAGCTATTTTTCCTCTTTCCTATTGTCAAATAAGCCTCCTGAGTTGGCAGGGTTCTTATGGGCAGCAAAGGTTAGTAGTGAGGTTTGTTGGGAGCTGGAAAAGTGGCGCGTTCCTACTCGCAATTCACATCTCGCTTCTGCTTGCGTTGCCGTTCTCAGCACTTCGTGTGCTGTCAGATTTATTGTTGGGAAACTGATTCAAGCTTCATCTTAATAAAAACCTTTTCTAATTATATATGTATAAAATAAATCCAAAAAAGCTCAGCTTCCGTCTTCCTGCCAGGCAAATTCCAACAACCAACCCATGAAGCAGAAAATTACTTCGGATGGCATTGTGTGTTCCTAACTTAGTTTTTAGATCTGTCTTAAACCTTTGGAAAAAAATGGTCAGGTAGCCATCCTTGACTTCAAGACCTAAGGAAATTTCTTTGTGTCATGAGGTAAAATCAGGCTGAGATTTTTGGCTTCTCTGAAATCGGAAGAAATGTTGGTGGTCTGTATCTCCAGCTCCTTCATTCCTTCCGGCTGCCTGACTATGAACATTTCAGACGGTCAGTCTGAGACTCTTTGAGGTGAAAGCTGTAGGGCAGAAAACAGCTGCTGGTGATCCCAGAGATTCCGCAGCAAACCTAACCTCCACAAAACTGAGAAACACTTTTGGGGATGATGTGGCTCCAAGACAGTTTCAGAGCTACATGACCCTCATCCCATCCAGAAGAGAGCAGAAGAACACACGGTACCATGGGAGTAGGAAGGAGTCCAGGAGAAGCATCTGACTCCTGAGTCCAACAATATTTCAGTTTCTCTCTTGCTTTGGCAGCACTGTCATCAATAACAGGCTGTTCTAGGACTTCTCTCTACAAGCTGCAGCCAGTGTGCACTAAAGGTTTCAAAACAGCTTCTTCTAACAGAAATAGTTTCCCCTATTGTCCTTGGCTGTAATTTTCCCCTCTCTTCACTTTCTGCCAGTGCAGCACTCTAGTGCTACAGTTGCGCTAGCATGGTTTGCGAAGCGCTTCAGGACCATTCAGCTTGAGAAGAGCTGTATTAATGTAAAATATTCTTCAAAGAGTAAGTTGAACAGTAAACACTATATTGATTCAATGCCTCACAAGGTCTTACAAGAACTAATTCAGATTGGCTTGGACATAAGCCTTTGGTGCACAGACTGAAAACAGGCTGGAGGCATGTAAACAAATTGTGAAGATTAATGGCACTGCAACTTGCTGGGAGCCTTCTCAAACACGTTTGCTGGGTGCCTGGAAACGTTAAGTACTGATGCTTACAACACTCAGGAAGTCAGGAATTGCTGTGGGAGGTCACCCAGTTTTGCAGACGGGAAACAGAGAAGCCTGGAAAATCTTTTGCAGTGCATCAGCCAGGATTTTGGTGAGAATTCAGTCCGGTCTTATACCCTAGTAGCAAGACCATCCTTTCAGATAAATCTTTTCCACGTATCTTTGGGGATACGGATACTAAATCTACTTCTCTCAGTTCTATATATGGTTTGAATTAATGTATTTCTCAAGCTTTAATAAAAATTAAACCAAAAATTAGTGGTTGTTTCTCTCCGTAACATTTCCAGAGAACAGCCCTTTTCAGTCATACAATATGGAATATTATGACATAAAGTGCAAGGTACAAAGAATCATAGAATCATTATGGTTGGAAAGGACCTCCAGGATCATCAAGTCCAACCTTCATCCCAACATCTCCCTAATCACT